>JANHGC010010514.1:73801-94000 GCA_027560395.1 Boaedon fuliginosus | reverse complement strand
GCCATTTGCAGAGAGCAGAGGGGTGGGAGGAAAGGGCAAAATCATGGCTGGGAAGGGAGGGGTGGGAGGAAAGGGGCAGGGCCAGCCGGTAATCCATTTTACTGGTTCTCCGAACTGCAGAAAATCTAACATCCGGTTCTACCGAACCGGACCGAACCGGCTGAAACCCACCCCTGTCCCTAGCTTTCTGGTACATACTTAATGTAAGTGTAGCTTTATCCTTTTTGCAATGCTTTCTGTAACTCCCTTCATATTCAGATGCCTCAGTTTAGAAATTTGGTTACTTTAGACAATTTTTAATTAGTTTTATTACACAACCATAATTAAAGCTTGTATTTGAATACAGCGGGAATTACATTCCATAGATTCATATTGTTTGTCTAAGGACTTGATGAAACATTTAGTTCAATAAAATAATCTAGAATTTTTTTTCTTTTTAACCAGAATTAAAAAGAAAATTACTGATTAGTAATAGCTGATTGCCTTTTTAAAACAGCTTATTCTTATTCTGCAGGTGGTCTTTGATGATTCTGGGCATAAAAAAGTAACTCCATGTTGAGTTTACCTGCATAATAGTATTATGCATCTAAGTCCCATTCTCAGCATCACATTCCCAGCTCTTTTTTAGAACTTTGTACACCGAACAAAAATTTCCGCTAAGATCTCATATTCTAATAATTGCGGTTAAAATATTCTTGTGGTTGGAAGTACTGCTAAGAGAGGCTTTCAGCTCATGGAAAATAGGCTGAATTGAACATGCTTACTTTGAACCTTTGAAGGTCTTCAAGAACGTGCAAAGATTTAGAAGCCAAGCAGATCTGCAAAGTGATGCGGATAGGTAAGCTACAGCCTTACGTCCACATACTTTCTACTTGACCTCTAATTGTAGACAAGAAAAAAAAAAGGCTGTATAATTTAATGCTAAGAATTCTGCTCCAGTTGGAGAGAAGGAAGGGAGAGCATCTATGTTTTCATCTGCCAAAATTTTAGAATATAATACTAGCCATTTGTCCTCTTGTGAAGAACATCCTGAAATAATTATTGTTCACTGAATTAGATGCATCCTTCATTGTTCATTTTAGGCTCAAGGCTGCAGAGACTTAAATTATTTAAATTAGAGACCATGGTCACATTAATGAAATGTTTACAATTCAGGAGCAATTTCCTCAGAAGTGTCCTTTCCAACTGTCACTTTTGCTGCTAAAAGACAAATTATGGAATAATTTCAAGGCATGATTTTTTCCCATAAACAATATAAGGTTAGGTTTGTACAAAATAATAGCAGCTGGGGTCTCTTCTTAAGCATCACACTGATACAACAGAACAAGGTTTTAAGGGCTCTATTAAGAAGAAAAACAATTTGTAGAAGCACATAAGCACCACTCCAATTGTAGAGTCTCAGAATATATTAACTTTGTTTGTGAGTAAAGACATGCTGAGAATTAAGCAGATAATAACAGGGACATAAAATGAAAGTTCCACAGTTCCTCTAGGAGGAGCTCCACTCAATGGGTGGTCACTTTGGAGAAAGAAAGAATAACAGTATATTACAATTATTTCTCCTTCTCCTTGAATTTCCTTGCATGTCCCCAAGAAAATTGTTAGAGTAAAAAGCCATGCAAGGGACTGCTGGAATAAAGGGAAATAAGTAAATCCCTTTCTCTTTTTGTTCTAGTGAGAGGTTATTCAGGAAATCAGTCCCTCCTAGATCTCTGTCCAGCTCAAGATGTTTCAAATACAAAAAGGGCTGGAATAAAATATATCTGCATAGTAAAACTCACTTTCTTGATTTGATATTGACATGGTCAATGCTATCTCTTTAATGATGCAAGAAGTGTTTCATATCTATTATAGGGCACATTTGCATTTACTGTTTCAGATGTTCCTGTCCTATGTTCACACTGGCTTCTAAAGTATTTAGTTGGGATCGAAGCCAACCACATTCTATTATTGGGTGTTGTTCCTCCTGTTGTGCCCTTGCATCTTTCCATTCCAGAAAAGTAATTTCCTCTCTGTAGGTCAGTCTACCAGGACTATAAACTGTATGTGTGTGAATGTGTGTAGAAAGAGAGAGAAAATTGAGTTGAATTTATATAGAGAGAATGAAAACATCAAAAAACACATGGAGTGGTATGTTGGAATGACCAAGGGAAGAGCGACAACCAGGGTAACAATCAGATAAGAGGCCCACAGCAGGAGTATGGGCATGGCAAACTACTCAGAAGGGATCCAATTTCCTTGAGCTACAAAAATGATGTGGGAGAAATGTTCTTTCAGGCTTGCAATATTCTCTTAATAAGAGAATAATGCCAAAGTAATTTCATCTATGTATGTTTCCTGTCTGGACAACTTCACAAGTCTGACATCATTCTTGCAAGTCTGAAAGTACACTTCTTCCTTTTTTACAATCCAAGGAACTAGGGAGAGTTCTTTCGAAGATATTTGCCATGACCCCATTCCTTCTGCAGACTCAGCTATCTCCTATCTGATCATTGCCCTAGCTGTGGCTCTTCCCTGTCTCTCAAGATCATTTCCACTTACCATTACAGTACAACAAGCAGCTTAAACATTTGTTTTCCTTACTGTTTTTTTTTAACGATATCTTTTACATCCACTGTAACCATAAATACTATAGTAGTTTAAGGGCTATATAAGTCTTCCCCTGTAAATAAACTGTTGCTGATTGAGATTGAACAATGTTTCTCAATGTCAACAACTTTAAGGTGTGTGAACTCCAATAGGCGAATGCTGGCAAGGGAATTCTAGGAGTTGAAGTCCACACATCTTAATGTTGTTGGGGTTGGTCAACATCGAAAATAGCTATTTGTGCTATTTGGCAACTGACAGTGAAGCCCTTTTACCATAAGTGACTGGCAAAATAGTATATAATTGGTTCTTGAAGAAAGTGAGCATAGGGAAAGTAGGAAAGAAAAAATATAATTAAAAAGTCTGTTGATTTTATCAATAAACATTATATCTTATATAACATATACCTTATATTCACATGGAAACAGCATTATATTTCTATCCCAAGTAAATTGTAGAATGGCAGCATGTATTTTGGAAGTAGAACAGAACAGCACACCCTGAAATCATTTTCACTTTGACAGTAAGTGAGGGATTGATAGAGAGTAGCAGGGTCCATTTTGTTCTCAAGAAATGGTTTTCTCATTGGAACAACTGGGCAATCTGTAATTTTCCATAAAGTAATTTTCATAAATGCTTTAGATTTTTCTAAATAAGCTAATTTTTCATGGTCAAAGTGAGAAAGGCATGAAGCCATTTTAATTTTGCTTTGATCTACAGTGTTACATGTTTTAATTGATATTTTATCTTGTGTTTGATATTTAGAGACTTGGAACATATTCAAATAATTGACATGAGTAAAAAGAACAAAGTAGTCAAAATATTACCGTATGATTTATATACTACATCCTAATATACCTTTTAAACTTTTTAAAAAGTTTGATTTAAAGTTTTATTTGTGGCTTAAACATAGACCAATATTTTACTGTTTGTTTTTCATGTTAGTCAATAAAACAAACCATTTATTAGCATATTAACTTCTGAAACCAAGGTAGTTAAATTCTCCTCTACTACAGTGTACTCAAACCTTTTGGAGGAAATGCACTTAAATATTGATGATATCTTCATATTTCCTGCCCCCCTTGTGATTATTAAAAACCTGTATTTGCATTTGGGAAAACTCTGTTTTCTAAATTTAAGCTAGCTTCAACTGAAACAGTTGTGTGTGTGTGTGTATGTGTGTGTGTGTGCACGCGCGCACACATACACACACACACACACACACACACAGTAATCTTCTTGAATTCTTGTTATATTTCAGTGGCTGAAGTATTCTTTTTATCCTAAGCAGTCACTATTGTGCCTTATTAAGCAGCTGCTCTATTCCACCCCAGAGATGACATGTTTTCACTGGCAAATAAAGTAATTTCTCTATATTCCAAAGCTCCCTGTAGGAGTATTCTAAAGCTTAATTAATTTGCTGCTTAAAAACATTTTGAGACCCTTAACCAAAAATATCTCTAAGAATGCAAATTAGTCATGATTATCAAGATTACTCTTCTTTCTAGGGAAATCCTGAGAAGATTCATGAAATAGTTTCTATTTATATTATCCTGGTCTCTTTTGAAGATTCTTTCAGTCTTCTTGTCATATAGATAGTCCTTGACCTATGATCACAATCAAACCTAAAATTTCTATTACTAAGCAAGACAGTTGTTAAGTGAGCTTTGCCTCATTTTACAATTTCTTTTGCTGGAGTTGTTAAGTAGCTGTTGTTAAGTTAGTAACTAACACAGTTATTAAGTGAATCTCATTTCCATATTGACTTTGGTTGTCAGGGGACAACCAAACATGACCCTAGGTCAGTGCAACCATCATAAATACATGCCAGTTGCTAAGCATCCAAATTTTGATCATATGACCATGGGTATGCAACAGCTGAAAGTGTGACAAATTATCATAACTCATTTTTTTCAGTGTTGTTGTAACCACTAAATGAATGGTTGACTACCTGCATTTTGTTAAATTAGGGGTCAAATTATGCACTGAAGTGTTTTCAATACTCAGTCACCTGACTAGATCAGTTTATAAACCTAAGAAATAAATAAACAAGGAAGCTATGGGATCCTAGATGAAATTTTCCATGCTAGGGAAAAGGAGAAGAGCCAGATAATCATAAAAAGCTACACCAAAGCAGAAAAGCTGCCCAGGGTTTGTAAATATAATTAAACAAAAAGTCTAAATATCAGCTACATTTGGACCATGGTTACTACCATCAAAATGAGGAGAAAAAACTAGATATCACCTATCCAATTTATAACAAGGAAAAAGGGAAAAAAAGAGTATGGGAGAATGAATTGAGGAGGAAATTGACCTAATTACATTTTGAATCACAGCAGAATTATCTGCAAATGCTTATAACATTCTTCTACATTTCTTTTAGACTTCTTAGTCTAAAAAAATTCATAATAAGATAAAGGGATATAAAAGGAATCCTTTTCAGTGGGAGCGAATTGATGATATTAATCAGTACCTAACTAAGGACTGTCATTCTTCAATTACAATTTTATACAAACTTGCCTATTTGCAGATATTCCATTTTTTGAAACAAATATCAGGGTCAGTTAGCTTTTTAAAACTATTATACCTTTAAATTCCATGTACCACAGCAAACTTCACACCAGTTTATTTATATTTAAGGATTGTGTTAAAGAATTTAAAGAATGCAATCACGCATGCAATCCTGTAATCCTGGCATCCATAAGATTTTTTAAAAAATATTTCACTGCTGAGTGACATCAAACTTTGAAAATAGTGCTGGCTAAAAGATTAAGAAAACATCAAAGTTTTTTTTTTTTGTTTATTCAAATGTGGTCATACTAACAAATATGTTTAACTGGTTAGGTATATAGGTATATGAAGGGGTAGGAGACGTTAAATGCCAATATAGATTGTCCAAAAATAGTTTTGGCAGTGTTTCTCAGCTTTTTCTTATAGTTTATCTTTCATTTATTGACCTTACTTATTCTTTTTCTGCAATCTGCCTGATGTTGCTTACTCTAAAATAGAAGAGTTTGATGATAAGCGAAATCATCATAGATGTCATAATGTATTCTTCATGTTTACTTCTATGATATTATTTATTACTATTATTTTGATATTTTGCTTATGTGCTAAAAGAGGACTAACTTTGATTCTGAATAATCATCCTGATCCATGATATACCATAAGATAGAAGAGATAAAGGCAGAAAAAGGTGAAAAATGAAACAAATTAAAAAGCCGGATCTCCTAGGGGAATAAAATCCTTTCAAGTTTGCTTTCCAAAAGAAACATGCATTTGGAAGGCATGGATCTATAAGTAGTTAAATACCAAATTCTGGGAAGTGGGGTCACAAAGAAAGACAAAATGTTATTGGTTGGGATGTTTCCAAGGTAACATCTACTGGCATGCAGAACAGATTAAGTTATTGGCATATGCACTGAACATTTTGTAGTGATGTTGTTATGTTAATCATACCACATAAAGTGAGCATTTGAAAGTACTGTGGAAATGCTGAATGAAAAATTGTCTTCTCTCTCTCTCTCTTTCTGTGTGTGTGTGTGTGTGTACATGTCCTTCCTTTATAAATCAAGATGTTAAAATGCTATGTCACTCTTATTTATTTACTGCAAGTTAGATACATCACAAAGCTAATGACATATTTGAATGGTTTATGGTTAAATTCACTTTTATCTGTTTGCCAAAATGCCAATGCACCTGGTCAGCAGTGAAGCCAGAGATCAAACAATGAGTACTGCACAAACCAAGACCTATTGCTAAAAAAAGCAACATTGAAGTTCAAACATGCATATTTTGTCCTTAGAACACTTGAAAACTGAGCTAAGAGAAATAAAGGATTTCATTATTTTAATAATTAAAAAGCTTGATGTGGTTAAATTACCAGGCTAGAAACCAAGAAATTGTGAATTTTAGTTCAGCCTTAGGCATGAAAGCCAGTTGGATAACTTTGGGCAAGATAGGAGCATTATTTGCCTGCAGGTATTTATAGAAATAATTAAGATGGGTTTAATAAAATATTTGTATGTCCTACACCAAATTCTAATTGCTACAGTGAAATGGTATTCTCCAGTATACATGCCACTAAAAAGCACAGATGGTTTTAAAAAAAATAGTAGACAGGACCACAGATAACTCATGAGATGAGTTAATACTTCTCTCTACAAGTAAGAATAATTTATCCTACCATGGCCTTAGTGGTCTTAAAAAGGCAAAAACAGTTGGTGAATTTTTTTCCTCAGAAACTTGTCTAAGTTAATTACTTTTTTCCACCTTATGATCAATAAATCTTCCCTACTCTACTTTTCAATAAACATTTACCTAGCATACTGCTAACATTCATTTGTTATCATGTTTAATTTACCAGTGTCCAATTAGGAGGTAGTATCAGGACATTTGTCTTGATGCATATGCTCTCAATGTCCATAAAGAAATCATACTAGGAAACAAACAAAACAATATAAATTATAAAGATGCAAGCAACACAGTTATAGTCATAAGTGGGAAGAGATAGATACTAGGAAGGATGATAAGAATAATAGTAATACAGTCTTAGTAAATAATTTGACAGTGTTGTGAGAATTAGTTGTTTAGTGAAGTGATGGCATTTGTCCTTGTGTTTAGTTGTTCTGGTGTGCAGTGTCTTGTAGCATTGTTTTGAGGATAGAAGTTGAGACAATTTATGTCCAGGGTGTGAGGGGTATATAGATATTTTCATAGCCCTCTTTTTGACTCATACAGGTCCTCAGTAGAAGGCAGGTTGGTAGCAATTTTTTTTTCTGTAGTTCTAATTATCCGTTGAAGTGGATGTCTGTCTTGTTGGGTTGCAGAGCCAAACCAGACAGTTATAGAGGTGCAGATGACACTCAATTATTTATCTGTAAAACTGAATCAGCAGCTCTTTGGGCAGTTTGAGTTGGTGCATTGAATGCTCAAAAAAAATCAACATGGGGGGAGAAGAGTCTTCAAAGAAGCATAATAAAGTACTTCCAAAATGTTGCCAAGAAAACTGCAGAAATATACCTATGATTTTTTTCAAAAATTGAACTTGATTTGGAAATGTCTTGTAGGACGAATAGTGTGTGTGTGTGGGGGTAGATTAAGTTTGGTTGGATGTGACAATTAACTTCTGACACCAATAGTTTATCTGCTAAAAACTAAAAGATTTAGTTACATTCACAACCATTTTAATGGCAACCATATATTTTATTGATTCTGCTTTTTATACTAGCTTTTCCCTTCTCAGAATTCTTTTGAGGGCTATGTTATAATTTATTTAGCCAGGGCAAATTTAAAGGCATCTAAGAGATTTAATCAGATTCCCTTTGAACACACAGCTGGAGCAATATGAAAATCTTTTCTTTAAATTTTATATTTATCATCATCGGTAACTAGCTAAGTGTTACCTATGCATGAAAATGTAGCATTAAGATTTCTGCAGAACTGTCAAACCTCTAATCAAGAAACACAGAGAAGCAGCAAACTCTTTCTGAGTGTCACTTCTAAGTGTGCAGTAATTTGTCCTATGTTGAAAAAGTCTGCATTATTTTTACCCATTGTGAATATTCTCATGGTTAATATTTAGGGGTTTTTTAAAAACAATGTTCCAACTAAGGAATGTGAGTGTGTGTGTAATATGTGTCTGTGTGTGTGTGCACTTATGTGTGTGGAAATTGTTAATTCACTGCACTTTATCCTCAAAAGTATATTTCATACTAATCATGAGACAAACGAGCACCCAGGATTAAAATGTGTTAGTCAGAGCTATTCAGCAAAAACCCCTACCATTGTGAAACAATAAAAGAATGTTAAGAGCACCATCAAAAGGCATTCTAAAGAAATTCTAAAGCTCCCTGAGAATGAAGTATCAAAATAGATGATTGACATTTTTAGGAAATTAAAGGATAGATTCTAGCACATTGTTAGTACAAACAAACAAACTGAAGAAAATCTGAGAATTTCCATGTCTACCTTTATTCCCAAACAAAAAGACCATATGCAATATGCTGCACTTATTGGGGAATGCCTTGCATCCTTCAAGGATCCATGTTGCCCGTGGTTGTAAGTACATGGACATTTTTAAGCATGTTCAGCTGAATATACAAAGAATGTCCTCTTTCAGTATCACACTCAAAACCTCCTAAAGGGTGGGCAGAGCAGAAGTAACCCAAAGATGAAGGCAGTGTTGCAGTGTTGCTTTGCAAGTTCTATCCCTTTCATACATTTTAGAGTAATGTTTCATGTGTACAAATGGGTACACAATGCCACACAATGGCCCAATAATCCTTTCATCTCTATGACAAAAACAGTAGATCCTGAGGATGCATCTGTTAATGTTGAAAAAGCTTCACATCTTCTTCCTATGGCATGGTTTGAAATAATTCCTGAATTGTGTGACACCTGTTATAGTACAACTATGGATGGTAATAAGGACAGAAACTCTCATTGTAACTGTAATAAAGAAAAAAAAAGCTGCAGCTAGTTTGCAGTTTCATCATGGAATCAATATTCATGGAATATTCTGTGTGAGTAGGTGTATCTGAACATTTTAAATGTGTTCACATTAATTACCTTATCTGTAAATGCAAGGCTGTCTGTCAAAACCAATGTACATCATCAATCAAATGCAATCAGTTAATCAAATTTAGGCAGCCACATTTCTCTTTAGACACTTAAATGAGCATCCTGATTTTCCAAATAGTTAAGAAGCCTGTTGATGCTCATCATGTAATGAAATCAGAGTCCTTGCTTAAATGAATGAATATAAACTATTTAAATGAGGGAAGAAATGTAAACGAAATACATAAACATAAACCATTAAAACAATTTGAATACATAATTGCTTATTTTGTGATCCTCTAGTCCACTGGGGAGAGTTCACTGGGGAGACTTCTGGTTTCAGAAGATGATTGGATTAAATTAAGCCTTGCAAAAGTGTTAAGCAGCTATTTGGTATGAGTGTCTATGAATGAGTCTTGACTCTTGATGACTGCCTGGATTAGTCCTTGCAGTTTTCTTGATAAGGCTTTTTTGGTCCAGAAGTGGCCTCCTTCGTAGAACTGAGAGAGAGTGACTAGCTCAAGGTCACCCGACTGGACTGGTGCCTAACCTTGTCCCTATTTCTAGCCTTGAACCTTAACCACTACCCCAAACAAGTTCACTAAGCAGATATTATGGCTGTGCAAACCTTAGAAAAAAAAAACCTTTTACCATTGTGGAGTAACATGACCCCACTGTTAGGGACAAGAGTCCTGGGAGAATGGTCTTTTTTACATGCGTAATCTCAGAAGCTCAATTCTTTCTGAAAGAAGAACCAAAGTTCTCATTGTTGATGGCAAAAACTTTAGTGATGAGAAGAAATAGGGCCCTCTGACTCAACAAAGCAGAGCATGCTGTCTTTATTGTATGAAACATGTCAGCCAAATGATTCGTACCCTAGCATCTGCATGGATCTAAGATTGCTTGCGTGGAAGTAAGCTTCTTGGAATGCAATATCATGTTTAGAAAAACTAAATTTAGAAACTTCCACTTGAGCAGCTTCTTTAAATTTTAAAGCTTAGATTTTAAAAAAGCTGTTTTTTAATAGAATGCCATCATTGCCAGGTTATTACTGATATTTTACAATTATTGCTGAGTGAATATTGATGCTCAAAAGTCATTCTTTCTGGTGGTACAGAAACTGAGAAAGAAACAATTTGATTGGATTTTCTGCTGGGGATTTACTTTTGAGGCCAAGACTCTTTAATTCCTGAATTAAATTCCCACAGGATACTATTTCTAAAAGGTTACGTCCCAAAATTGAAATGGCATGTTTCTAGCATGTATGCCTTACACAAGCACAAGCAGTAGCTTCTCCACCTCTGAGGAGAATATGTTTGGAAAAGATTAGCACTGCTGTTTTTAATAATGACTTATTTGTTTTTGGAAGGAGTCTACTTTGAAAACATAATCTGAAATTGCTTTATAATGAGTTCACCAACTAAGAATGCTGGCTTCATGCAGGATTAAAACATCAGGTTAGAAACTGGGACAATGTGAGTTTGAGTCCCATGTTAACCACAAAACCAGTTGGGTGATATTGGGCCACATACATTCTCTCAGTTCACTTTTTATAAATGCTGGCAAGAGAACTGAAAGGAGTAGTTAGATGAAATCAAAACTTACTTGAAGATCTAAATGTAATATTTTTTAATTAACTAGATAATGATTATATCAATTTTAAATGTTTTATTGTTTTTTTAAATGTTGTTCGCCACCTTGTGTTCCCTGACGGGGGAAGAAAGGTGGGATACAAATTTCATTAATAATTAATAAATAATAACTTTAAAAAGTAAAACAGCAAAACTACAATTAAGATTGTGTATCATAAAATAATTTGAACTGTTATTACATCTACATCTATAGTCTACATCTTATCCACATGTGTATGTTATAACCATTTAAGATAATTTTTAGCTCAAAACATTAATTATAATTTGGAAATCTGAGACTTCCAAATCCCTAGTCTTTGGTCTGTTCCTGTCTTATTTATTTTATCTGCATTCTTGTAATAAACGGATTAAGTACTTTGACACTGATTATTAGAGGGGACTGATATTTTGATTGAATACCATTAGAATGATAATATATTGTTTTGATTTATCACAAGTGTTTAATCTAAAATCAGCATGAATATTAATAGTCCTGTGTTGAAATTGTGTTGTCATTCAATGTAAAAAGATAGAAACAATTGAGCTTTTTTATTTAAATCTACTTAAAATTTAACTATCATCTCTTTCTATATTATACTAATAAAATAATAAATGAGTAAAGAAGTTTTAGGCCATAATGTAATATGATTCTGTACATGTATAGTACTATTATTGATACCACCCGGATAGTAGTATTTGTAGTGTTCTTCCTATAGGACAGCAAGTTTAGTTGTGTACATTGTGTTAAGTCTTGACAATTGCTATTAGTTTTCTATATTGTAAAAACACCCCTACAAATGCAGTGAAAAAGTAAACTCTCCTGTATTTCTATAGTATCAGCTGTAAATACTTATTGGTAAGGTAAAGGTAAAGGTTCCCCCTGCATATATGTGCGAGTCATTCCCGATTCTAGGGAGGGTACTCATCTCCATTTCAAGGCTGAAGAAGATGTCTGAAGATGTCTCCATAGTCAAGCGGCTGGCATGACTAAATGCCAAAGGCACACAAAACACTGTTACCTTCCCACCAAAGGTGGTCCCTATTTTTCTACTTGCATTTTTACATGCTTTCAAATTGCTAGGTTGGCAGAAACAATATAAGACATTTGTTCTGCCAATTCTTGCTGATCTTCTTTCTTTCTGTTTTTTTTTCTGATCTTGATTTATAATCGCAGCTATTACAGCTAACAGAAGCCATTCACATTGACTAGCACTGTTTTCTTTGGATGACCATGTATGAGCTAGATCATTTACTGGGAGCTGGATTTGTCTGAATGTTCATTTATGGCCTAAAATGTGTACTGATCTAGTTCTCAGGTTATGAGAAATCCAATTCTTAAGGCAAGAAAAGGAAACAGAGCTATTTTTTTTCAAGTATTAAGGGAATAAATAATAGATATCCCAGCAGTCTGAAGATCAAAAGCCAAGAATATCTAACAATATAGCCAGGATAACAGTAGTTTCCCAATCAAAGTGAAAATTCAGGTTCTGTGGTAGAATTAAAGGCACTGATTGCGCATACCATTTAAAAAACGGAATGCAAATCTCCCACAGTGATATTAAGTACTAATATTGTATAAGATGTGGGGAGTCTTTAACCCTATAAACTTCCATTATAGTACCATAAATCTTTCAATTTTATGAATCTGCTGTATCAGGAACTTTAGAGAATACAATTCAGCCTGTTTGTTGACATTGGATGCTATGTTTATCATAGAAGCATTTGGGATATTTTTTACCAGGTATTCTAAAACTACAGACTTCCTAGAACTGATTTTTTTTACCTCTCTTTTTCTTTGGTTAAGGAACCCTTAGCAACAAGGCATGACAGTGAATGCTTTCTACTTATAGAATAATACAAGAATGGCTGATATTGGGGTGGCAGGAGTGTCACATTTTTAAGAGAGGCCATGGAATAGGTTACAGTGACGGTAACATAATTATTCTAATTCTTCTTCCTACACTTCCAATATCACTTACACCTTGCTGCTCCATGTTCAGCAGGAAAGTATGCCGAGATTAAGAAACCTTTAAAACGCTACTGCTCTTCTTAATTACATATCACGGCTGGATGACATTTTAGAACTGAAACTTAATCCAGGCAATATGGACATCTTGTGGTTCAGGAAATCTTCTGTTCTTTATGGGTTTTACAAATGGCTGTGTGCTTGGAATTTCTTCTGGACAGAAAGACATATGCAGATTTTCTGTTAGAGATGTAATTATTCCAGATAATAAAACAACAGTCATTGGTCTGAGCTTTCTTGTCTCTTTTAAAGCACTACTTTTTGGCAAGCTGTTAGGAATGTGGCTAGAATATTATATTTCAGCAGATCAGATTTCATGACAGTGCACAATTCACACATTGGCATCCTGTATCACATATATCGGCTTCCTGCAGCAGCTGTTGAGAAGCTGAGAGCACATTGCCTTAAGAAGCAACATGAGCCAATTGGCCATTAAATCCTTCCTCTCAATCCAGGCCGCTGCCAGGATTCCTATCATGAGAGATGAAAAAGAGGTGAGGTGCTCTTTTTATATATTCTTTTCCTTAGTGAAATAAAGGTCCTATCCTGCCACTAAGCTGTTAAATGGATTTTCAATAGTGTAAACATTCTAGAGAAGTATACAAGGAAGACCATCCATTAACACTTTATCTTCCAGCCTGTTGGGGAGGTTTATTCATTCATTCATTCATTCATTTATTCATTCATTCATTCATTCATTCATTCATTTATTTATTTATTTATTATATTTTTATGCCGCCCTTTTACGTATAAAATAAAAATAAATAAATGCAAGGAAAGCAACTTGAAATATTTAGAATGGATCTTTTGGTCATTTAAGTTTAGTACTTGGTCCATCATCCCATAATTTCTACCCACAGTCTATAGGAAAAAAGGAAAATACAAAAGATATTATTTTTCAATAGAATGTCTAATAAAATAGTTTTGCATGATTATTGTACATTAAATGTTCATGTCAAATATTGTGAATATTGCTGTCACAGTATGAAATCCAAGGTAATCCAAGGTAATTATAAATTTGAACCCATCTTAGTATTTTTAAAATTAATAATTCTCATTTTGAAATTTGACTGGCGGTCAATAACATTCTTTCATAAATTCTCCAATATGAGTACCATTCTATATTCTGATACTCTTGTCTCTGTATTAATTTAATTTTCTGAGTTATGTATTCCTACCTAAACAACTTACAGTATTATATACATTTCTGCATATGTAAAAATGTCCCAATGTATTATTTGACAAGCAAGCAAAGAACATGAAGATAGTTAAAAGTGTCCTCAGATTTTAAGAAATAGAAGTATACAGGTAGACCTTGACTTATGACCACAACGGAACCCAGAATTTCTGTTGTTAAATGAGACATTTGTTAAGTGTGTTTTGCCCCATTTTATGACCTTCCTTGCCACAGTGGTTAAGTGAATTACTGCAGTTATTAAGTTAGTAATATGGTTGTTAAGTGAATCTGGCTTCTCCATTGACTTTGAAGGTCACAAAAGGTGATCACATGATCCCTTAATATTGCAACCATCATAAATATGAGTCAGTTGCCAAATATCTGAATTTTGATCATGTGATCATCAGGATGCTGCAATGGTTGTAAGTAGGAAAAAGGTCATAAAGGTCACCTTTTCAGTGCTGTTGCAACTTCAAACAGTCACTAAAGGAACAGTTATAAATTGAGGACCTGTAATCCCTGTAGCCATTTTTGGATGACAAAGAAAATATAATAAAATGAATTCAAAGCTATTACAATGTATTCCCAGTGATGTATTCAATGAAAACATATAAATGCATGATAAAGAAAGGATTGTGAAAATTATAACATTTGGATTGTATAGACTTGGGAACGACATATTCAAAGAAAGGCTATATGTTAAATACTATGCTCGAAACGTTCTGTAAGCGAGGCATTGGCATACACCAGGGCCCCACTTTAGTGTTCCCAGAACTGTTTGTACTTGGATTTAAAGAACAGTGCCAGAGGCCCAGACACTTTGAATGTCAATAAAGAAACCTTTCCATCCCCAATTGGGGCCTATACGGGGGTAGGCAGGGCACTGAGCATCTGTTCTAAACCTGAGACATATGGAAACTATTATGACGGTACTATCTAATGCTCACTATTGGCCCTGGAGTTTGGTCTCCAGCTTAAAGGAGTCTCCATTTCAAATCATGCTGGAATGCCTCAGTGCAAATCAGTCATATTAATGATACCATTTGCAATTATCACCTAGTGGAAAATTGCTATCTAATATACAGAGGGATTGCACCATGCTGGAAAGTTAAGCCCTGCCAAGCAAATCAATTTGAAAATGTTATTGTACACCAATGAGGTGATAGCTGCCAGTTTTTGAGTTATCTTTTGCCACAAATAAAGAAATAAAAATATATAAAAGTGTTCATTCCTACACTATTCACTGTAGGAATCCTGTTGTGTCTGGGATGTACCCTTTTAATTTGGAAAATAGTGTTTTATCTTATTGAGTAAATGTTGTATCAAGATACATAAACAATATATCAGGACAGAGTATAGATTAATACTATAGTTTTAGGCATATTATTTAGAAATAAGTATTACTAAATTGACTAGGATTCATCCTGTCATACATATGCATTAGGATTGCAATATTTTTACACTAAATGTATGCATTCTTTCTCATTTTGAACTTCCTAAAACAATTTACAATAAACAATAAGAAAACTTAGCCTAAACTATCACAACTGTAAAGTACCAAAACAAACATACCTCTGAACAATAGCACCAAAACTTAAAATTTAAAAATTTTAAGTTTTGGTGCCATTGTTCAAAAAGCCACATCATAGGAGAGCCTCCTACTAAACTGAGTCCATATGGAAGGTCCTTGGGTGCATACAGAAGGGAGCCTTTGACTCGAGCTTTTATAGTTTTGAAAATTAATTTAAACCTTTGAATTGGTCCCAGAAAGCGACTGGCCATCTCCATGGAGTACATGCTGCAGTAATCCTGTCAGACTATGGCTAGACTAAGAATAGCTAAATCCTTAGCAGATTGATCTAGTAGCTTTTTGGGGTTTTATCAGTTGCCTTTTAAATATCTCTTGAGCCATCTCTAAATGACTTTTTCCCATTTCATCGGCATACTGTGAAAATGACCGATGTTTGAAGCATTTATAAAGCATTTTCCTCGTGTGCCTTTTACAAGAACAGTACATTTTATTTGCTTTGCTGCAAAAAGGGCACGGGTTCCCAATACAAAAAATATATGTCTTTAAATGCAGAGACTAACACTAACATTTAGAGGTGCCTTCCGAGTATCTATAAAGTAGTCATACAGCATGGGAAGTTTTTATTTGTAGAATGCTGTAGTGGTTTGTAAAACAGTGCATTATTTTTATGCTTCCATGTCTCATTAAATCTTTTTTAAGGCAATGTTCTTTTGAATCAGTACAGCTTTAATGCACCAAAGTTAGCAGTTCAGGCTGTGATTTGTTTTACAACCCTTATTTAGACAACCCTCTTAACATTAATTCAGTAAACAGCTTTAATTTTCCAGTTAAAATATAGTTAAAGTCTATTTGGTTATTAATGCATATGGAGATTTCCAAAATACGGTATTTTGTTAAACATAAAAGTTGCTTTATTTGAAGATCTCTTTAAGTTGCTTTTTCTCTCTCTCTGTCTTTTCTACAACATTACATGTATTCCTCAATAATGTTACGTTGTTGCAGTTCTTCAGAGTAAATTAATGTTTTCATTTCTGCTGCTCTTGAAGATTTGCATTTCCTTAGTAAGATAGGTAAGATATGCAAGAGGAACAGTGGCGGGATGCTGCCGGTTTAACAACCGGTTTGGTGAGCATGCCTGAAGCACTTGCACACAGTGCTGAAAATGTAGCATTTAGAAGCTCAGCTACTTACCTTCCAAATCAGCAATGGTAGGTAGAACAGTATGTGTGTGTGGGGTGGGAATCAGCTGTGCCGTGTGATTGAGATGAGCTACAAAGCAGGAAATAAAGGACAAGATAGGGCAGGGGTGGATGGGTGGGGCCAACTGATCATCAGAACTACTGGTTCGCGTGAACCAGTCCAAACCTGCAGCATCCCATCACTGAAAAGGAACAATCTCCATCAACCTTGATTTAGATTGGAAGCATATAAAATTAAGCTATAGAATATGATATATATTTAATCTCTCTTTCTTTCCAGCTATCCCTGGAACCAAAGTTTCCTTTGGGGAATATATTCACACACCAACATATACAAAGTATAGTCCCAAGCCATAAGGAGTCTTCTGTTCCCAAGGGCATTTTGCTTTTGAATTGAAGGGCGAAGGATTTTAGGAGAGAAACAATGAAGATTGATTATATAACGAAGTAGCTTAACTGAAGTTCATTAAAAATTCAATTCAGTTTCTCATGGATTTAAAATAAGCCAAGGGTATCTTTTCACAGTATGTATAAATTAATTATTTGGTGGAAAAATGTCTCATATCTAACTGTTTTATGTTTGATCACTGAGCAATTGTCCCGCATATCTTTCCTTTCGCCATTCCCCTCCTCCTATTCTTTTAACCATTCTCCTCTAAGATGTTATACACATTTGATTAGGAAAAAACTACATAAAAGACTGACATGGTTACTTCCCTGGAAATATACACACTGAGAGCTTGCTGTTATTTTATTTATGGTGATTATCCAAAGTAATTACATTGGTTTGCCCCCGACACCTCCCTGCTTCAAACTGCATGCATATAAAATACTCCACTTACACAGGCAACCTCTATAAAGCCATTGAAGTACACCATATTCTTGGAAAGCTTATTTGATCATAAAATTGTTTAGTTTTAAAGTAACACCTATTTCTTTCAGAAAACACTTTCATAAGATTTACAGCTGAAGAATTCCTACTCATCTTCCTGAAATGCCAAAATGGAAGATGTTGAATAACCCTGGCAAAGCTGTTCAGTATTTTGGATTTTAAGAGGTAAACTTTAAAAAAAATTGTGGTGTTCACACTGACATATATAATGGTTTATCAATCATGCACATACAGTAGACACCTTTAAATAAATAATAAAAAGATGGTTTAATAGAGATTATGAACCTTATGTCCATTTGTTTTGCTGCCCGGGCTTTTTCCACTAATAGGCAACCTCAACATCCCAACTAATTTTCTTTCTGGTTCTTCATTCAACCAGACAGACTGGAGAGCATGCTTTGAAATTATGGACTCTCCTTTATCATCCCTTTCAAAGAGAGAGCATTTTCTGTAAAACAGGATATATTTCTACTGCTGGAGATTGTCTGATGATCATTTCAGCAAGAAAAGCTTGAAAGCACTGGGATACTCAGTCCATGACACTTCATTGTGTCCTTTAGGAATAATTAATTCACTACCAAGTCACACATAGAAGGAAGATTTACCTGCTTGGGATTTTTTTTTCTGTCATTGCAGCTATGCAATGCATATCCACAGCTATGAGAACAGGATATATATAAAACACCTGATGCTTTGCCATGAATGAAACACTCTTATCATTTATGGTGCCATTTAGTTCCTTCATGTTGTTTATAAGTTTATTTTATCCTGCCTCTGTATCAAGTTTTGAGTTTGAAGCAAAAAAGTAGTTATAAGAAATACACACATATATATATTTCTTTTGACACAATTATTTTAATATACTTTCCTCATTCCAGAGATTTTTACAGGCAGTTACTATGCCCTTACTATGCTATAGCATTGTGTATTCTAATATAAGATGCACATGTTGAATTTCAGAATATGGTGGAAAACTCTAAACAGTATGGGGTTTGTCAAAGACAATCTTAGAGTTGTTCATATTTGGAGCTGTAAAGTGAATGAATTCATATGAAATTCTGATCAGATATGTTTCTTACATCCTTATTTGGAGGGACAGCTAAGAATTCAGAATTCGAGATTCAAAATAGTTGAGCCCGTACTATTTTTTTCATGTGATCACTGTGATGGGTAACCTTTAGCTTACCAAAGAGGGATTGGATCTGCATTCTTTTAATTTGATGAATGTATTCAATGTATGCAACAGAAAGTTCATTTGCCATTTGTGTTTTGTTTTTCACAGCATATTGGGATTCTCCCCTAAGTCATGAATTTATGTTACCTTGCATACATAAAGGGTTTTCTGAATATTCATTAGATCACTGTGGTTTTTTTTTTTAAATGAGGAATTAATCAGGAAAAGAATATGCTGTCTAATGGGAGTAACTTTTTTCTAGAGCTATTATAGTGATGTGACAGGTTCCTCCAGAACTAAAGGCATATGCAATTATAAAGCATTCAGGTTTTTTAATTCTTCTTTGAGGGATGAAAAGTGGAGAATATTAATTTCAAAATCTATATTGCTAGCAAAAATTGTAATTTAAAAAATCAGTAGTGGAGGAGGAGGAAAATTCTATTGAATGTAACATTCCATTGTTCATTGTTATGATTGATTCCTCAAAGCACTGCAGATACCTTTAGAACATTCATTGAGCTATATTATGTACAGTATAATTATTTGTGAACATTCTAGGATTTGCTTTTTACTTAGAGCAACTTTGAAAAGTTTATCATCTTCATTTCTTTTAGAACCCCAAGAGTAAGAATGATTGTGCATTGTTTGGTCTGCAAAGGGAAACAATCTGGCCTGCTCTGTACCTCCTGGACTAATTTAGAGAAGGAATTGCACTTTATACTCTGGGTTTCATATTGCTTCAAGTTTTATTATATACCTCTTTCTTGTTCTCTTTGTATATGTATATTTGACTGTACATATACAAATAGCATTATCAAAATACCTACTTCACAATTAGTGGAAATAGAAGCTACAGAAAATATATTATGATGGTTTGAAAAAATTACAATCTCCTTTACATTTTCATGTACAATAATCCAGAAGTGCAATAGAATATGAATTTATATCAACTTGATATGGACTTCCTTCCCAAAAATAGATTAACTTGTCTGGCCACAGCACTGAGTTCATAAAGTTTTAAATGATGATTAAAAATAATCCAGTGCATGAAAAGGCAGGAATGAGTTGTACTGTAAATTAATCTTAAAGAAGGCTTTAAAAGAGATGCCATGTGTATGCATAACATACATAACATTCTTCTCCAGAACTATTTCTAAACAATTGATCACTGCATTTATATTTAATTTTACATTTATATTTGCATTTGTTAGAGTTGAAAACCCTCGTGTTGCAAGGGCAAACAGCAAGGAAGCTCAAAAAGCAATAATCGTGCAGCAAGCCAGTAAGTGCCAGATAAAGTGTATTGCGCAGATTTATTTATTTATTTATTTATTTGATTTATATCCCACCTCTCTTCCCCCAGTGGGGAACTCGAGGCGGCGTACAACATATACAATGTGCCTTATAAATAAAATATAACATACA
>JANHGC010010514.1:12701-26974 GCA_027560395.1 Boaedon fuliginosus | reverse complement strand
CTATGTTGTAAGCCGCCTAGAGTCCTTCGGGAATTGGGCGGCATAAAAATGTGATAAATAAATAAATAAATAAATATTAGCTCTTTAATACTCTCAGCAAGCAACCACTGGTCATCTGCATTGCCAGGCAAAATGGCCATCAGTTGCTGGTTTGTTGGTTTGTTTTTTAACTTATGGCTATCACTTTGGAAAGTTAATGGGAACAAACTGGGGGAAGGAGGGACATAGGTAATTTTCATAAATAGTTCAATTTGGCCATTAGCTGCTATGGGGAAATTATATTCACCAGAATTGTCCTTTAGCTGAACTATTCAGCGAACTTTTTGGCCTTTGTAGTGAAGGAGCAAGGCTTTTGTTTGGAAGCAGTGTGTATTTTGGCTCAAAATTATACAGAAAACCCAAGAGCTATCAACTTCAATGTGCTTTAATTAGCTTGCATGAGTCACTTTGTTTCAAAAGATTACCTTGGAAAGAAAGCTTCCTTGAAGTTCCTTATTCAAGGTAATAGCTGTAACTGGCCAATGTACATTATTTTGAACATTTGCCTATATGCTCAAGTGTTATAAGCAATGATTCATACTGGTTCTCTATTCATGTTCAGAATCCATGGATACCAACCAAATTCAAAGAGAGAGAAATGTTTGCCAGTGACTCTAAAGCTGTTGGTTAAAAGATTCCTCTTGTGTACTGGGCCACTCATTTTAAAATGGTTACGAGATTGTTTCTTTGATCCCAATATCTCCTCTACAAAGAGAAGGGCACATTCCATTCATTGAAAGGATTAAACAGAAAACCAATGCCATAGAAAGAAAAGAGGCAGCTTCCCCTCATTATCCCTATCCCGTCAGTTGCATTTCCCTTCCACTGGAGCATATTCAATAAGTGGTTTGGTTCAGGGCAACAGTGTTTAGTTTTTGCTTTGATTATAATTGTTTTAATGTTATACTTAATTAAACTTGAAATAACTCCCTGTTTTCAAGATGAATGCATTTTACAATAATTTGTATCCTTTGATTCTCTCACAACAAAATAAAGGAATTAGCTTTCTACTCTTTATTAAGCGCTGGCATTATAGTATGTGATCACTGCGAGGCCTAAAGACAGTGCCGGTTGTTATAGATTTGATACTGTGATTTCTTTCTTTCTTTTTGAAGGCACTTGCTTTAATTAAATCTTAATGTTATCTTCTAACAACAATAGCCAATAAGCAGTGTTCATCTTGAAGTTACAATTTTTATAAAAAGAACAAGCTATCATCGAAATTCAGTAATCATAGATCTAAAATTAAGCATCACTCTGATAATTCAGTATTGTGCAATGTGGCTCTGTGCTCAGAAGCTGAAGACTGTGAAGTGCACCACATTACTGAAAAGTAATGGAAAAAGCTTTTTATTATTGGACTAGTCAAGTTATTTACTTAATTCATTTTCTTCTATGATTTATTTACCAATTGGATGAAATCGTAAAATATTTGACCTACACACATACTTCTTTTTTTTTCTTAAGCAGCTTAAAATCTTGCTACTACTTTCATGGAAATCCAAAATTAAATTTATTATTGCATTATTTTGCATTGTGCCATCATGGCACAATGATTACAATGTAGTATTGCAGGCAAATTTCACACAGCCAGGATTCGAGCCTGACTGGCTCAAGGTTGACTCAGCGTTCCATCGTTCCAAAGTCAGTAAAATAAGGATCCAGATTGTTGAGGGCAATATGCTAACTTTGTAAAGTTAAACCTCTTGTAAAACACTGTGAAGTGATATATAAGTCTTAAGTGCTATTATTATTATTTGCAGTTGACAAATTTGACCTAAAATTCATGCATCCTAATATTTTCAACCACAAAGTTTGGAAAAGAAAAAGTGATGAAATGTATATTTCTTAGAATGTGTTGGAAAGTTCATACAAGTGTGCACAGCACAACATTATTTTAAATACCAAAATACCAATACATATTAATGTGTCCTTAATGCATCTTCTTTTATACATGCCAGATTTTCTATCCACATGACTTCTTATATTTTTAGAAAAATGTATTAATTTTAAAAAAGAGAGAATTAGAATACTACAAAATGAATGTAGCTTCCATCAGCCTTTTTATTTCTGAGAATTGTTCTGGATCTTAAGTGAGAGGTTGTGAGAAATTGTGGCAGGTATTATTTTTTGTGTTTTATTTTATTTTTATTTATTGAAATAATACAGCCACCAATCTCACCAAACAAGTGATTCTAGACAGCCCTACAACAAATCTAAATAATCAACAAATACCTAAAACTATTGCCATTATTAATTAAACCATAAACCCACCAAGAACAAGAAATAGCAGATGAAAGGATACTAATAACAATGGAACTCTCTTACAACTTCAGCCCTCCCCTAGTTTTATAGCTGAATATATCCCTGAATGGGCACTATTTTATGAATTGGCAAGGTCCCTACAACATACGTTCAACATTCCAAATTTTTCCCACAAGGCCAGAAACGGTGGGAAGTTCTGATTTAGATTACTAATATTATAATAACTGTACTTTCTAATAATGAATTAGGTTTTCCAACCCTAGGTTTTCCAAGGGCTTTGGGTCAGGTGGATAAATGACTTCTGGCATTATAGATATGTATATGTATTTTCTGTAGTATTTAACCTTGAGTGCTGATGGTTACATGTTCTGGATTTCCCCCCCATTGTAATACTTGTAAGACACTCTAAGACACCATTTAGACTTTGTTCCAAAGTAATCCTTCATGAACTTTATACGTTAGTTTGTTTCCCATGCAGATTTTTTTCAAGGCAGTTACATAAATAATTGAGATGACTAAACCTTTTATTTGGGAAAAATACCAATTTGTGCCCAATCTTTTACATCTGTTTAAATCTTGTGTAATGTTTACCTCTGGTGGGCAGCTGCTCATATCAATTTGATTCCTATGTGATACAATTCTCTTTTTTTCCTGAGTTTTTAGTTAAAATCCTGCCGAAACCTCAGCGTGACTTTGTAAAAAGCCTTGCAGAAAATCTCTAATCATATTGCATTCCAAGAAAGAAGTAGATAAAACACAGGATATTACATTTCACAGATTACTAAGTCCAGCAGGCTGATCATCTAAAGCAAGAAGAAAACACACACATGCACCAACAAATTTAGACTTCTGAGTGAAATAGTAGCTTTGAATTATCATGAGATACATGTACATTTTTGCTTATGGACTGAATAAATGGGAAGGACAATACAATGAGCTTTTGCCTAATAACAGTGAGAATCAGGCTCATTTTCATTTAGTTATGTATGCATATTGTCTCTCTGTCTGTAGGGCAGTGGTGGCAAAATTTTTGCCACTCTGTATGCTGGAAATCCATGCATGTGCATGCATGGCCGTGTGCCCCTGCACCCCCATGAGTGTGTATGTGCACATGTGCAACCCCCACCCTGTGCTCCCATGCCCTCCTCTTTGCCTTGTTTGGAAGCACAGCTTATCATTGGATCAGCTGTGTTTCGGCTCTGGGGTCACGTGCTCATGGATGGGGGGCAGGGAGGTTGTGGGCATATGCTCTGGGGTTGGGTCAGGGGAGTTGCGTACAGATGCACTGGAGATGGAGGAGTGGGGGGTTGCATGCGCATGTGTGGGGGGTGGGGGCGTGCAGGGAGAGTGCATGTGCATGTGTGCACAAACCCTGCACTCCCCCATCCCATGCATGCACGCATGCCCCCCCGCCCCCGCACATGCATGTGCAACTCCAGAGCCGAAAGACAGGTCAGCTGTGCTTCCAAACAAGGTAATACAGACCACCACAGAGCAGGGGCGGATGGGTGGCCCACTTCAATGGCAGCACACATGCCCGGAAGGATGGCTCTGAGTGCCACTTCCAGCACACGTGCCATAGGTTCGCCACCATGGCTGTAGGGATTCCTGACTGACTGAGTACCAAGGACATTGATTACGAGAATCTGAACACATCTGAAATCCATAGAGGGGGCCCTGAATTTAATAGCCCCTCTACCATACCCAATCATCAAAAATACACAATTATTTTTATACAATGTGTTCACTGAATATATCCTGAAGTTATATATTTTTTTCCAAAAAGATGTAGAAGGAAGAAAATATGCCAATGGATAACAGGTTTGATAAATTGTTCTCTCTCTCTCATAATCACTTTCTGCCCTTGTGTAGCACTATGTTTACTGGCCCACTTGACTTTGTAATGACTTTGTAATTAACACTTTATATGTTCCCCAAATATTGTCCTTGATATCTGTAAGTATGAAGAACAGTTTTTAAGTAGTATCTTTAGGGTTTATTATGAGAAGAATTTAAAAAATAAGCAAGTAGCCTCCTACTAATATTTTACACTCACGGAAAACTGCATCTTTTCTTGAAATCCAACCCTAATAGCTTTATTTTAACTTTATTTTAAACACTAAATGAACAACCTTCTACTTGTGTAAGCCCCTTGCTCTACTCTTCTTTAAGCCTTCTCACACCCCTTTCTTCTGAATTGATTCAAGGAGGAGGTGCAGGAAGATGTATTTCACTTCCGGAAACACCAGCTGACAGACACCAATGAACACATCCCTATAAGAACTGCTTTGCTGCATGAGATAATAATGACGAGGCATACCCAGAAGTCCAGAAAAGACCAGAATGAAACCATACAGGTAGTTATCGTCAACCACTATAATCTAGGACTCCCCATGTAGTTTAAAAGTCCTTCTATAGAATTATTGGCTTCAGCTTCTTCCACAAGCCTTTGGGATAGGTTTTGCCTGCCAATCTGTGAAAGGTATATGAAAATTTGCTGTGGAACAACAGCTCATCTTAAAAACTTTTCTGAAAACCTGTAGAATTGGTAGGGAGAAATGAACGTTCATTTTGGTTATGATAACAATATTTGTCAAATGTTTAGTATGTATAAAATCTGAATCCATTTCACTAGATAAGCATTTAAGGTTTATGCTTTTGATCTTTAAAGAAGCAGCCAGTGAAAATGGGGGCAACAGGAAGGTAACTGTGTAATGTGGTTGAGTGAAATCTTTCCTCTCACTGCCAGTACTGTAGTAGGTTTGGAAAAGGGATGATTTTATAACTGCTGAGAATCTTTTCCTCACATGGCTATATTCCCAATCATATTTGGGAGTCATCTTTTTCCTTTTGACAGAACAATGATGGTACCCTAACCCTAACCCTAACCTTTCAAGAAAATAAATGAATGTGCTAATGTGTTCGAAACTAATCTGGTACCTTATTCAATGCTGCAGTCTTCAAGGAGACTTCTAACTTCAAAAGCATAGACAGTGGTCTTCCCTGAAGAATGTTATCTTTAAAATATTGGCATTTATTTTTTTCACTGGGAATGACCCAATGTGGTGTGAGGGTAATACAAGACTCACAAAGAGATTTAAGCAAAACTAAAACTGTTGCTAAAAAACTGTTGCTAAAAATGATTGCACAGTGCATTTTAAGAATGCTATATTTGCATGTATTAAATTTGACATCTAGTTTGGTCATAATAAAAGTGAATTCAGTTATAGATAACTGAACATCTGATTGCCCCTGAAGTGGTATTCTGTATAACTTTTGAGACCTGCTACAATCAGTTTCTTCTCTACCCTTCCCTATTTAAATGATGTATCATATTCTTGACTTCATATGTGAATGCTATTTTGACCCCTAAGAATCATATGATAATCCATTGTTACATGTGCAAGCAGTCATGTGTTTTTCTGCAGGGATGGAAAAGAAAAGAAGAAAACCTCTTTGAAAGTTCTTACTTTTATATTTTCTTCCTGCTGAGATGGAGAGCAGCCAAGACTTCTGCAGGCAGAGAAATGCAATGCCATGCATCTGAGGATGAGATGAATGGGTAGACCTCTTAGTGATCCATGACTAATATACTCACACCAAAATTTGACTCAGATCATGAGGAAAGGCAATAGCCTATCTGATATAGCTTTTCATGCCACATAGGGGCAAACCAGAAGCACTGAGGTAGTTCATAAATATGGACAGGGGAATGATTAATGTACAACAAAGGAGAAATACATAACCAGAAAGAGAAAAAAAAATCCTCCAGTCATTTTGAAATGACAAGGCAAATTCAAAAACACATCAATCTCATTTTTAAAGCACGGTGGGATTGAGAAAGAAAAACAAAATGGAATAGTGTTTTCATTTTTTTTGAAGCAACAGAGTAGAGAGGATTAGAAAGTGGAGGCTAGGTTTTGGCACCATGTGATTGAAAGCTCCCTAGCAACCTCACTTATGGTTCCCACGCTTGTTCTGAGGAAAGGTCTGGTAATCAGTGTAGCCAATAAGATAGATTTCTAGTTTTGTGAAGAAGGCAATAAGGGGGAGTGAGCCCTGAATCAATTCAGCAATCTACTGCTATGTGTGTCACTGTTGTACTAAGTGATTAGATGGAACAGAGAAAAATTCTGTACTTTCAGATTTCATAGATATTTTGAATTGCTTGAATAGCTCTCTATTCTTTGATTTCTGCATCTCTAAAATGAAGTAAATATCAGCTATCTGCCATTTTAGAGTATACTTCAGCTAAGTTAATTCACCCTGAAAGAAATATTTGGAGTGTTGACTGAATAGGGCTTAATAAGTACTGAATAAATTGACTTTCAGTGTACATTAGTCATGGATACAGAATAAAGCACCTCTGAATTTAGTGTCATTACACTGTTGTTTAGTTAAGCAGCCTCTTGTCTCAGCGATTTTTGCAGCCTTTCCTTATATGCATCCCATTGCTTTAATTAGACCATTAATATGAGCCCAAGGAAAAACTTGTGCAAATGAGGTTAACATGGACAAAATAGGATGATTTAGAAACAAACAGAAAAGGATATATTGGTTTTTATTTTTAGAGCTGTGTGGCACTTCAGATTGAATACCCAAAAAATTGCTTCAAGATGGATGGTACCATGAATGCGGCATCTAAAATTCTGAAAACAATTGTACCTTTGCCCAGGATAAATCCCGGGTTAAGATATGGCTGCTTCAAGGTGTTGTAGATAGGTGATATGTTCACATTTCTGCATATTTGAAAGTATTTTGGGGAGAATAAATTTCAGTGTCGACATTTTGTAATCTCCTTTAGAGAAACTAAATGAATATGTTAGTGTATTCAAAACTAATCTGGCACTTAAGTCAACACTGCAGTCTTCAAGGAGAGTTCTAATTTCAAAAGCATAGAGAGTGGTCTTCCCTAAAGAATGTTATTTTTGAAATACTGGCATTTATTTTTTTTTCACTGTGATACAATGTGGTATGAGTCTAATGCAAGACTCACAAAGAGATTTAAGCAAACCCTATAATTAATGTTGTATATGTGTATGGTGCATTTAGTGAATGATGCATTTAATAATTAAATAAAGAACATTTATTTGTATCTATATTATATGTATGTTTGTTTATATCTTTATCTTTATTTATTACATAAGTTTGCTTCAATTTAAATTTCCTGGAAAATACAGATTGGAGTGTTTGAATGCATACTGTAATGCTAATAGAAAATGACTGCCATGAGAAAGACTTGCCCATTCACAAACTGACTGCCAAAGATCCAATCAGTTAAAAAGCCATTAAATTTACCAGAAGGCAATTTGGCGCAGTTGCTTCCTTCCTCTCTTTAGATCACCAAGGTTATTAATTTCCAAACTTCATCTTTGGGCTTCTTTTAACAGACTGGTGCGAATATATTAAAACAAAACACTGAGTTGTATATTCTGACATTGGAATATTCATCCAAACAGACAGAATCATCTTTTCTCCTTAGGGTATTGTTGTAACTAATATTGTAACATTTACAGGTATTTCTGTAGGCTTGTTTGTTTACATAATAAACCTAACCATATGGAGAAGTTCATTATCATCTGAGTCTTTTTATATTCCCTTCCAAAAGGTTAGGCTGACATTCACTAATCATTGCACATAAAATAATATAGTAGCAATCAGAAAATAGTAGCTATCTACTTTCTTCTAAAAATACAGCAACGTCAACAAACAGTGGGACTTCTTCAGGCCAAAGACATTCATCAACTGTCTTGGAATTGATTTCATTACTAATACTCTTTTCCATCTTAATTTCAAGGAGCACTAAACAGATCAGCTGCTGTTGTAACAACTAACAACTTTATCTTTTTCATTCTTAGTTCCCCTAATGGGGGGGGAGGGGGCAGGGGAGGTTTCCTGTGTAGATGTCAGAATCTTAGGCAATTCATTTGCTATTCCATCTGCTGGCCCAAATGCTAAAAACAGCAAACAAGCCTGAACTAGAGCTTTGTGTATGCCAAAATATGTTAGTGGCTTTCATCAACATAATGTTCCCTTGAACAGCAGGTTGGACATTTGGTGGGAAGCCTGAAGGATTCTAATTCTACAATTTGTTGGCTAGTAACGCTAGGCAAGGAAACCCATCACTGTGTGCTAGTAAGCTCAGTTCTGGATGACTCTTTCAGAAAATGTTCTAGAACAGTGTCTCAGTCTTCAGCAGTCCTAACATTTGTAATAATTTGCTGCAAACAGTAATCTGGCAAACACATTGGTTGCTGCAAACAAAAAGCTGGCAAAGTCCAAAAGATTTATGCATGAGATGGTTTTGCTTCATGTGTGGTAGAGTTTGTTTTTTTTCACTGACAGGACTAGCAAATCAATGGGTGATAATACCCTTAAAAAGAATGCCACTGTTTGAAGTTTGATGCAAATACTTCAGAGAATGTTACCATCAATAACACTGGCAAAAAATTTTTTTAATCTTTATATGTATGACAGTACAGATTGTGGAAATATATCACAAATGATCCAGATGTCTGGCATCACTGTACTGCAGTTGACCCATATTCCTTTCAGTTCCGTGAAGCCAAAAGTTGCTGCTGGAAGACAAAGCTATCTGAGGGGGGGGGGGGTGTCAATATTTAGGCGTCACATTTTTAAATAGAGATTTTCTTGACCGCCTGTAGCCAATAAAATGCATGATGACATTTTCCCTTGAGGTAGATCATTAGCCTGCCTCTGTTACATGCCATATAAATCAGATTAAAAACAACTAGAAAATTACAGCTCCACTTTTCACTGCATTTATTAATTTTTGCTTTTTTTCCGTTCTTTTAGAATGTTAGCCACCAGTGATGAGGAGAAAAACATTAGCCTGTCCAGCAAGCTGATAAAATTACTTCTTTAAACCCTGCTCTTCTGAGAAAATGCAGAGCATAAGGGGGCTATACTTTCTAGCTTCACTAAAAGACATGGGAGTGATCTGTTTACATTTAACTCTTCCTGCCCAGAAAACTGCCTTAAAAGAACATAAAGTTCTCTGCCAGATTGTGTATGAGTATGATGAGAAATATACATAATTCAGAGTCTTCTTTAATTGGAATGGCTTCAATTGGGCTGGTAAAATGTAAAATGAAGGAATGAAGGAATGCATGATAGATAGATATCTCTGTATATGTATGAGGTGATGAGCACCTCCACCTCTTTATTGGACCCATGCCCTTCCTGGCTGGTTGTGGCCAGTTGGGAGGGGACATGCAGCTGGTTCCAGGAGGTCATCAATGCTTCAGGCTAACTCTGTGGGTTCTCACTGGGCGCTGGGAGGCATGAGGTAACAGAAGGCGGTCTCAAAGGTACCCCACTCCTAAGCCATGAAGGGCTTTAAAAGTTGTTACTAGCACCTTGAATTGCACCCAGAAGACCATTGGGAGCCAATGCAGCTCACAGAGGATAGGTGTTATATGGGTGCACCGAAGTACACCCTCAATCACTCACACAGCCGCATTCTGAACCAGTTGAAGTTTCCGAGTGCTCTTCAAGGATACCTATCACTAACCCTAAGTGAAATATTTCCCCTAAGGGATTTTCCCATGTAATTTACCAAGAAACATTACTATGGCACACTCAAAAAGTTGAGGGTCTCCTAAGCTTTCCAATGGGCGATGAATCCATTAGCAACCTCAATTTTCCAGTGCGACTTCAAGGAGACCTAACCCAAATCCTAAGAGGGATATTTCCCCCATGGGTTTTTCCCAGGAAATACGTTTTCCATTGGTTAGCTTAGGGGGAAAAAAAGAGGTATCTTCTTGAAAAACTGCCTAAGTCAAGTTCAGTTTAGAGATAAAGTGAACGATAGAGCAATGCTCTTCAATCTTTTCCACCATGTTTAAAATACATACTTATTATATCCAAGTTTGCCTCTTTACACATATTGACATTATAGTCAAAATTTTGTATAAGTTTAAAGTATGTAAGCTGTCTTTTGTCTTGTAGTCGGTGTGATATGTGGGTATATCATATTTTCTTCTTTGGAGGAATGATTAAATTCCGTCCTTTTCTGTGTGTGTGTTTGTGGGCTTTCATCAGCTTTTTACTCCTGCCTGGATCAGTCCCCACAGTTTTCCTGGCATTTTTTCATAAATGATTTAGCATTGCCTCCTTCCAAGGGGTGAGTGTCTGGCCCAAGGTCACTCAGCTGCTTTGAGCCAAAGGCAGGACTAGAACTCACAATCTCTCCTGGTTTCTAGCCTGCTTTAACCACTATATCAAACTGTGCCTATTGCCTCCCTTCATTTCTATCAAATACTGTATGTATAAGATGGGCTTTCCCTCCCAAAAGTGGGTGGAAATGTCTGTGTGTCTTATACAGTGAATGTGGCCTGATCCCCGCCCACCTGCCAACCCGCACACTTTGGTCTCTGCCTCCCAGAAATCTGCCTTGCAGCAAATAGCAAACAGCCTGTTTCAGTTTCAGCATAGCCTGATTAGTACAAGCAGTTGATTGTCAGTTGGATCAGCCTGATGATCAGCTGTTTCAGGTTGCAGGGATCGCCATTGCCTATTACCACCTCTGCACACCCTATTTTCTGCCCATTCTGATTGCCGCCTAGAATGGGCCAAAAATGGGGCACACAAAGGCCAAAAACGGGGTTTGTGGAAGCTGAAAACAGGTTGGGGAGGGTGAAAATGGGGTGCACAGAGGCGGCAGTAGGCAATGGTGATCGCTGCAGACTGAAACAGCTATTGTCAGGAGGCCGATCCAATCGATAATCAGCTGCTTTTGCTAATCAGGCTGTGCTGAAGCTGAAACAGACTGTTTGCTGCAAGGAGGCAAATTGCTGGGAGGCAGAGGCAGAGATTTTTTTTCTTGTATTCGTCCCCAAAAGCTAGGTGTGTCTTAAACTTTGGAGTGTCTTACACTCCGAAAAATACCGGAGGAATACTCCAAAAAGTATTCCAAGAGTTCTTTGTAAATGATAACATAGCCTTAGTCAGATATTTTCTGACTTATTATGAGTGGATTATTATGATAGGAGGATTCCTAGTTTAAACAGCAGTGAGAGCTCCTGATAGGATTATCTGTGCTGATAAGAGAGAGAGTGGAGATGTGAAGAAGTATTTCACAGTGTGGGTGACGGTCGAGTGAAGTTCTGCAACCAGCCTCACCTAAGTGAAGAATTTCAGTAATAAAATATAGAAGAAGACAATGGCAATCCATATCTTGCTCAGGTATTTATATAGATGTGGCTAAAACATTTAGAGAGCTTTGAGTGCCAGGTAATGAAAAGCAGTCCTGTAGTTACTAAAGAAGAACAAGACAATGTAGAAAAAATGGATGTGTAAAATGATACACATCAAAGGGAGAAATAGAAAAATAATGTGTCAAGCTACCAAACCTTTCTACCCATTCCACTACAAGCAATTATTTGCTTTAGATCTTAACAAATAAGAATAGCACCATGGAAAAAAATAAAGCTAAATGGACAGGTTTCAGGAAGAAAATGGTGCTGAGATCAGATAACTAACATAAAATGGATAATGGAGTGAGCAAGCTATTATAAAAAGGTTTCTTCTGAATTTACTGCTAACCTATGCAAGTACTTCAAATCTGAAGGAAAGGAGCTATACAAAGATGCAGTTGGGAAAAGGCACAGTTGTTTTCTGAAATTATAGGCAGATGATGAAGTGATGTCCTTGCAAAGGGTCCTTGTTTCCCTTTTGAATCCAAAATATCACATATCTCTACACACTAACTAGATTTCTTTATTTTTAAAAAATATTTTTTATTATTTTTCAAAATTAAAAACATATATTGTGTCCAGCCGGACGTTTCAGGGATCACATACATTTTCAATATCTTATCTATGTTCTTTACTCATCACAACAATTTATATTTAATACAACCTCTTATCTTAATATATCTAAAAGAAGAAAATAAAATAAAACATATATGCCTCCCACTTTACCTGGTAAAATTGATACAAGTCCCCCTTACTTTTCTTGTTCTGTCTTTTACAAAGCCTGTATTGAGCATTGCATATAACATTTTGGTTTCATTTTGTTGACAAATAACTCTTATTCAATATTTTCCATTTAAAATATAAAATATAAATAGTCATGTAAGAAATTCAAATAATAAAAAGTAAACAAAAACCTACCCCCCAACCTATATATTTTAACTACATATAATATTTAAAATGCCTTGCAGTCTGCCTCTTTGACCTTCAGAATATCTCGTACATCAACCTTATAATAACACATATCTGAGATAAGAGAACTATCATCAACAATATTCAATTTAAAAATAAAATATTCTCCAACTAATAGATTCATTACAATCTTCTATTTAATCCTACTTAAATTAATTATCATATACTTCCATTACTCCAAATTATTTTTTTTAATATTATTTAGAATATCTCATGATTCAATTATTAATAACACACATCTAGTAAAAAACATGACTATCAAGTATTACTTAAATTGATTAGCATATATTTCCATCATTCCAAATTTAAATTTAAAAAGTATTATTTAAAATATCTCATAATTCAGTTATTAATAGCACATATCTAATACAAAAGCATAACTATCAAGTATTACCTAAGTTTATTAGTTTGTATTTCCATCCAAATTTAATTTTAAAAAATATTGTTTAAAATATCTCTTGATTCAATTATTAATAATACATATCTAAAATTGAGGGAGTTAATCTTTTCAACAAAATCTAGTTTTGAAATCATTCCATTAAATTCAAATTCAAAAAATAACATTTTCCCCCTTCTCTCTAACATCAATTTTTATCAACACTTTTTACCCCTACCTTAGCATTATAAAATATCTTCATATTTACTAAGTATGTTCAACTTAATAGTGCAGATGAATAGGACCATAAAAATATCTTTAAACTTTACTCTTTCCCTTTAAAATTTATATGGATAAAACGGAATCCTAAACACTTTTAACTTATAAAAATTTTAACATCTCTTATTTAAGGGGTAGTCAACATATAACTGGCAGATCTTTGTTCAACATGTTTCATCATTCCATCCTAAGTCTCCAACATTCTATCCCTCGTCCCTCATTCTTAAATTCAAGAAGTCTGTTTCCCAATTACCCACCACCACCACCTTCCATTTTCTTTCTGGATCTCCTCTTTTACATTTTTTCCATTTCCCTCCATTTCCATCATACATTCCCTTCCCACGTCATTAATTCCTTCAGTTTCTTTAAATTCGACCTGTTTTATTCTTCTCTTCTGTTTGTTCCAAAAATGTTCAAGTCCTCTGTTAAAAAGCCTCCACATCTCCTTCCGCTGTTGTAGTCCCCTCGTCGCCATCTTTCCTTTGTTTTCTGCTAGCTTCTCTGCCGCTGTGACCACAATCTCTTCAATTTCCCTTTCTCTCAAATGTAGTAAGTATCCAAAATTTAGCTCCTCCAACTCGTATTTCCATCAGCTTTCCTGTAGTCTCAATCCTCTCTTTATTTTCTGCTGCTGTGAACCCTCCGTCTCTGACTCTGTTGCCTTTTCATTGTTTTCTATCGCCTCCTCTGCGGTCATCATCTCATCCCACTCCTGCCGCTTGCATACATAGTCCGATCTCATTTTTTGAAACATATTATGCATTTCTGTTTTGAATTAATCTTTTATTTCATCCCATTTGTCCAATTTATTCAGCATCGAATTACACTGCTCTTTTATTTTAGTGCAAATTTCCATTATTTCAAGAACAGTATTTTAACAAGTCCTCAAGTCACATGTTGCCTTCTTTAAGCCCAGAAAGTCACCTTTTAAAATCAACAGGCACCGGAAGACAGCCACTTCCCGATATTTAGTTGCTCTCTTTTTATCGCCGCTTTTTTTTCTTTAGCAACTCACTTTTAGCTGTTTAGTTCTGGGGTTCCAATTTCCAGTTGTTTCATCTTGTCCCACTCCACCTCCAGCTGGAATCTCTCAATCTCTCTCCTGCACTTGCTTGTCCGAGGTGGTT
>JANHGC010010504.1:224740-238296 GCA_027560395.1 Boaedon fuliginosus | reverse complement strand
TAACTTGTACTAATTGTATCACAATTGTTTTTATTATTGTAAGCCGCCTCGAGTTCCCCTTGACCGGGGAAATGAGGCGGGGTATAAATGTGAATGAATGAATGAATGAATGAATGAATGAATGAATAAATACAGAGCAAGGCCGGCTAATCAGCTAGTAAACTATATTTTTCCATCGTACTACAGTATTTGTTGGTGCAGTATGGAGTTCTCTGTCAAATGTAAGAAGTAGAAAGCAAAATAAAATAAAATAAATAGAGACAGTAGATAAAAGGAAATCTAACTAAAACAACTTTACACCAATAACTATTAATACACCTATCCATATCTTTCTCCCCTTGCATACCACCCTTGCTTTTACTTTGTCTACCCTCTGATTTATAGATTTGCTCTTTCTCTTTTAGAACTTCACACCTGTCTTGTTTTAGTATCTTATCAATTTCCTCAAGCTATGACTCTCCTTGTTTTCTTTCTCGTGACTCATTCATTTTTTTCTTTCTGGTGAATATTTGTTTTATGATATGGTCCTCATTCATTTTCTATAGGATCAAGCAACCTTAACATACCTTTCATATTGGTCATTCACTAATATATTCAATCCATATTCATTCATCATCCACTCACTGTTCACTCTATCACTTTTTTTATCACCCACATTACTCCAATAATCTCTTTCCAGTGCATTCCTCTTATTTTTCTGTTTCTTCTGACATACCCAAAGTGGACAGTCATTTTTTTCCTTTCAATGAATATTCATTCCTTGCAAGAGGCCACATATTACCCATTATCTGTCCACCAGCATTCATACTTCCTAAAATCTCCCCATCCCTTATTCCATCTTTACTAAGTATTCTGCTAAGACATAAATTTGCTCTAAATTTTCACTATGTGTGTATAATTTGCAGTCATTCAGTTCATTTTCACTATCAAACACAAGGGCCCTGGCCTTTGATGCATTAATTTTCAGAGCTGTACTTGTATTTGCATAAAAACTATCTAACATTAATTTTGTTCCCAGCCAGCAATATAACATACAAAACTGCAAATATGTTCTTGTCCTCACCTATCACTTCAAGTGTTCTTTATACAGTTTATCTCTGGCTGTTATTGCATGCATGGATATCACACATCTTTAGCTTATTCCCTGCTCCTTGTGAACCATTTAAAATTCCATGTATTCACACATGTGCTTTACTTGCACAATAAACCACTTAGTATGTTCAGCAGTCAACTTTCAACTTCCTAGTCCAACAAAACATCCCATAAGTCAAGCCTCTTCATATTATCCAGTATTAACTGGGGTTCAACTCCAGTCCTGTTTTCTGGAAAACAGAGAGTGACCCGACTACATCAAGGAATTGAAGTTAATCTACTCAGCCTCAAATTATGCCTCATCTGTTCTGAGATGAAAACTAGACCTAGCACATGACTTCCCATGATCTGCAACAAGACCATGGTTGTCATGGTAACCATGAACTCACAAGCTGCCTCTGGATCTTCCAACAGAGAAGACAAATTGTACTTCCCAACACTATGAGCAGGATAAGGAGGGGATCCAATGGCAAGCTTGGGTAGGGATGCAACTGTGAAGCTGGGCAGCATAGTCTGCAACAGCAGCAGCCCCATCTTTTCCATAGCCAATCCCATGAACAGGACCTCACATCTGGTTATTTCTAGAAGGATGTCTCTGGCAAAACCTACTGAACATCAGCTACCTTTTTCTTCCCCTGCCATGGGAACAGGAGCAATTCCAGAAATGAAATCTGAATGGACACATTTCCAAGAGGGGAACTGTGACCTATTTTTATTATCTATCAATCTGATGGATTTTGAAGAAGCCTTAAATTGTATCAATAACCATGGGCTTTTAGGAAAGATTATGAAAATCATTTTGAAGTTGAAAAGAGGCAGAGTGGAGGAGTTTTCTCAAGGTTTCAGAGGGAGCAGTGATTCTTGTAAGAGCACCTATTTTTGATTACACTGTTTTGCTTGCACATGTATAAACAGAGTAAATAGAATAAAAACATCATAAATCTACAGTGCACTTTCATCCCAAGGAAGCTAATTTCATATGATGCTGCTACTCCCTGGATTTCCTGCTGTTTGAGAAATGGGATGAGAATAAGCACACTATTTGAAAACCTATCTATAGAATAGGAGAAATGGTTAAACGTTTTGCACCATTTATATATCTACACAGTGATGTATTGTAATACATCATAATTTCCCCTGTGGGGTAAGAAAGGCGGGGTATAAATAAAATAAAATAATAAATAAATAAATAATCTTGGAAATTCATATGCGCATCAGCCATAGATAAGAGGAACTTACAATAGAACGTAGTAGATAATCTCTGTTCAGACGTATATGCATATATACTGTATGTACCTGTCCTTACTCCTCAAGAGTCACCCTGTTCTCTTACTTTTGATAGTTACAGTATCTCTAACTTTTAGGAGTCCAAGTCATCCAGTTACAAAACTAATAAACCAGTCATGTGTTTAGTAAAAGGAATAAGTCAAGAATAACTATGTTAACGTAAGAATCAAGGAGATGCTTCAAAATTCCTATGGGATATTTTTTCCACTCAATAAACAAATATAATTGAATATGATAATTTTACAGCTGGCAGTTATGTACAAAAGAATACTGACTCTTATTTGAGGGTCTAAGCAATTCCTGTGCACTAACAGTATAATTTGCCTTGGCAATATTATTAGACTCTGAGATTCGGTCTACTTGTCAGATCAATAGCTATTCATTCTAACCATATATACTATCTCCAAAGGGTCGGACAGAAGACGACACTTCATTTGATTTCAGAGTCTATTAAAGAAAGGGGGTAAAGCAATCAGTGAGACTATGTACGTTGCTTTCTCTGTGCATATGAGCTTACTGATACATTTAGAACTGATCCTAAAGGAGTATGTTGAACCAAGTTTGATTGTAACTGTCTTCATGCATTCAGGAGTTGGAATGTTTCGCTTACATGCTCCAGGCTTGTTCCACAATTGCTAACTCCGAGATGAAATCCAGAGGAATGTTAATATGACAATTCATTCTGATTGTTGTGTACTTAGGATGTGTGTGTTATTCCCAATATTCATTATTTATCAGTATTGAGAATTACGGATATTTTACCCACAAGAAACAGCAAGAGAATTATAATAAATATACAGTAGGAAGGATAGATGTATACTTAATTTGCAGCTACACATTGTTGATATGTCCTGGAAGGTTGCATAAATAATTCCTGAGGGTGCTTTTTGAATATTGATATGGGTGAAGTGTCCTTTGAAGAATCAAGGCAGTCATACACTCTGAAGGGCTCAATAGATTGGTTCTAAAGGCTTTCCCTGATTGTCTGTACATCATGTGCAGAGATAAAACTTCAAGGCTGATCTTGTATCGAGATATAAAATGGTTGCCAAATTATTGCTGATAACCAATGGAAAAATAAAAGTGATATATTTCCTTATCCTGTTTGGGAATGAGGAACAGGGACACGAGCAATGTCATATTTAATTTCCCAGGTATTTCTGAGTGCAGTAGATGCATTAGGAAGTTGGCCGGTATTAGCCATAGTCTGACATAATGTCTACTGCATCTTCTTCTTTTTTTTTTTTTGCTGACATTTCTTGTCTGAGGCAAGAAATATAGTAATACACCAGATAAAATAAACAATCTTTGAACATTTCAGTTAATGGACTCTGGTGAGTGATATACACGTTTATAAAATGGACATAAGGGAATGAAGAACGTGCTTTGATGGATATGTGCTCTGCATGAGTGAGCAATGTGCAGCAAAGACTACAATCAATTGGATATTACCAATTGATGGTTGGAGAAAAAGGGGTACGGCAAAGAAAATCTGGCGCCAAACATTTTAGGAAGAACTGAAAAAATCAACCTTAAATGGAAGGATGTGAAGACTGTAGCTGTGGATTGAGAACTGTGGTCTGTGGAGTATATTTATATGCTTAACACAGAACATGAATAATAATTAAATGGACATACAAGGGCTACTTGGCAAAGTTTACCTAAAAGACATCACTCTAAAAAAGGCAAGGACTTTTATGACAAATGCATAGTTTATTTAAGAAAACTTATCTCACATATACAGATTCTTCAAAGATAATAAAATAATATGCAGCTATATTTGAAATTTTTATTTTAAAAGACATTTCAATGTCATAGTCCATATATTTAAAAATACACATTTAAATAGCCATAAATGGTTGAAAAGCTCAGATTTACAAGTTATTACTGTGCATCTAGTTATCTAATGCATTACTACAAAATTGATCTGGCAGAAAAATTGTAACCAGTACCTTGGATTGCATCCAGAATCCTAACTGATAGTCGGTACAGCTCACAAAGCAAAGATAATGGAGATGTTTTTAAGAAGAGTCTAGACAGACACATAGGTTCTCCTGCTTGAGCAGGGAGCTGGACTAGAAGACCTCCAAGGTCCCTTCCAGCTCATTCATTCTTTTAAAAAAAAAACATTATGGTAATCCAATAAAGCATTGGATCATCATTGAGGCATGAGTAACTGTCTGAAGAACTAGCTAGCTTACTCACTCACAGGTTGACATTCTGTCTGTTACCTACAAGACACATTTATTTTAAGAAACAAACTCTTTGTTAAGAACAGGCTGTTAGCAAAAAAAAGTCTTGACAACAGCAACACCTACTGTTGTAAGAATGACACAGCAGGCTTTTTATGATTTTATTTTGTAACAAATTCTAAAAAGCATACCCTAAGCGCTCATATATTTATGGGAGAAAGTAGTGAACCATATGTTATCTAGATTCAGTTCAATTGGATTTCAGAATAGATTTCAAGTATGGAGATTTCAAAAGCTGTGGTTGTCAATGACTTATAGCAGAGCCGGAATGAGGGCTGTGTGTCCATTCTGATGCTCCTTGAACTCTCAGCAGTTTTCGGTGCCATCAGTCATGGCTGGTTGGACCACTTCAGGAATTGAATGGAAGGCACTGTTTTGCAATGGTTTGTGCCATGTTCCAGTCAATGCTAAGAAAAGGTAAGAGGTTGTACCTGCAGCCCTTACCTGTGGATGCTGCAGGGGTCAACTCTCTATCCCCTTTTGTTTAAACTCTACACGAAAACACTGAGCCTACCAATAGTTTGGGCTGAGGTGTCATCAGTTTGCTGATGATGTCCAATTATACATACCGGCTGACAGGGAAAGAACACATTTGGGCTCAGTTTTGACACACATGAGTAATTTTGTTTGAGCCTCCTGCTTCTGGGAACCTCATAGCTTTAATCTTTAACAGGATTACTTTGCCACATGCAAGACTGGTATGCGGTCTGGGGGTCTTTTTGAACTTATAGCTCCTATTCAAATAATTGGTGGCAGCTGTGGCCAAGCAGGTCTTTGTACAGGTTTATCTGGTATGTCAGTTCTGCCCATTGACAAACCAGGGCATTCATTCATCCATTTTATCCCACCTTTATTATTTTACAAATAACTCAAGGTTGCAAAAATATCAAACACACCTTTCTCCTCCTATTTTCCCTACAAACGTCCTGTAAGGAGAGTTGGGCTGAGAGAGAGTAACTGGCTGAAAGTCACCCAACTGGCTTTCATGGCTAATAAGGAGACTTGAACTCAGGTTCTCCCACTTTCTAGATTAGTGCCTTAACTGTTAGACCAAACTGGCCATGTGTTTCCCCTTCATTGGACTACCACAATGCACTAGCTATGTCCCCATTAATCTGTGGGCTGCACCTGCTGTCCGCTGGGGTTCTGAATGCAATGCAAGGTGCTGGTTACAATTCTCTGCAAGATCAGTCTTAATAAGTTATGAACTGGAAGGGGTAATTAAATCTCACCAGCAGACCTTTTCTTTCAACGGCTCATAAGTTTCTCTTCTGTTTTACCAATAAAGATATAAAAAGAATGCATTGAGGAAAGAGCCATACTATAGAAGATTAGTCATGTAGAATCCCAAATGAAACAATACACCATAACTTGATCAGTTCGTAAGTTATCAAACTTTGCAGTACTGGGGCATTTTCCTGAGAAGAAATGAAACAATCAAAACCTTATATTTTAATGAAAAAAGATGAGCTTGCTTACTTGCGTCTCACTGCGTTCGGAAGATAAAAGTTGTGTTCCTACTGGCATACCTGACATACGAAAATAAGGATTCATTGATCCATTCTTTTTCTCTCTTTTTTTTTACTATGATTTGAGAAGGGCAGGCAAGGTTGATTTTTGAATGAGATAGGGAAAACATGGTTCTAATATTGTCCTGTCCCCCCCAGTTATTTCACTCATGAAAGTCAGAAAATATTAGAAAAGGATATTCTTCTCGCTTGGGCTGCTGTGGGCATGAGAGCACATATTAGGCTTCCCCAAAGTGGTTAATATCAACACTCCAGGTCAATGGAACTATCCAAGGGGTAAATAAATGACTTGAGGTCAAAAGGGGTCAGTAAATGTCTGGGACTCAACAGATGGTTGATAAATGATTGAAGGTCACTTGGACTTAATTAATCTTTTTGGGGCCTCCCTAGAGCTCTACACATGCTAGTCTTTATAGTCTTTGAAGATGAGCCAGCTAGTGGCAAGATAGTGTTACCTGGGATTGGATAGTAAGCCACAAGCAAAAGTGACTTTGAGTTAATATTCATGGCACTATCCAAGTAGTATTTATTAAATTATTTTCATATAATAAATGGTGGTGGATTAATGAACAATCTGAAACTTCATGAAGAAGTTGAAGAGCTGAAGTGTTTGGAACCCCTGCCTTTTATTAACTTAGCTTGCAAAATTCTAAGCAGGCAGTAAATTGCTTTTGAAGTTCTTCCATCAAAGCTGCACCGTGATCTCTCTTCCAACCAGGAGCCTGTAAATTCTTCCCTGCTTTTGCAATTTCCTTCACAGGTCCTCCCAGCCTCTGCCCCTCCTACATAGCAATTCCTTCCACAGGGTGAAGATCAGGTCAAATGATCAGAGGTTTCTACAGGAAACTCATTCCCTTCCAGGTATGATTACTCCTCCTTTGAAAAGCAAGCACTTCAACAGAGAGAACAATAAGATTTTACTGTAGCTATTCAGCATACTTTGGCATCTGTCTGGTAAAACTTATTTGAAATGATTTTCACACTGCCCCCTTTTCACCAGCTTGGGAAAGAGAGGATCATAACCACTCTTTAAAAAATGCTCACTTTCTACCTACTTGCATATTTTTGGGTGCCAGTGCAAGTTCAAAGGTAACTGCAAAAGGAATAAAGAGGAAAATGAAGAAAGAGAGACGTGTTAATCTATGATGGCAAAAAAAACAAAACAGAGAAGCCTTGGAGCCTCAATGAATGTTATGAAGGAGGCAAGAACGTGGAAGATGGCTTGATTATAATCTGCAGACTGCATGTGAGACAGATTGCGCCTCGAGTTCCCCAAATGGATGAGAGGCGGGATATAAATCAAATAAATAAATAAATATTTATCAAACCAATTGTAATATATTAAAAACCCATTTTTTTGTTGAGACCTTCTGAAATTGCCTAAAGCCTTTTATGTGAGTTTCCTTCCTTCAATTTAAATCTTGTATCAGTCTTCTAACCCTGTGGCCCCCAACCTTTTGGGCACCAGGGAATGGGTTCCGTGGAGGATTTTCTGTGGACTGAAGGGGGCGTGGTTTTGTGTACTGCCTGCATCCTATGGATGGGGCTTCACTTGTTTGCATGGCCCAATTTCTGGCATGCCACGAACCGGTGCCAGTCAATGGACCGGTGGCTGGGGACCCCTGCTCTAGCCACTTATGCATTTGTTGCAGTGATTTGCAGCTCACAAAAAATGTATGCTTTTTAATAACAATAATAGAAGATGTACCATCAGACTCCTGATTTTTCTTCCTGCTTGAAGATAGATTCTAAGAAAATATTCAGCTTGAATGTTGGACAGGTTTTCCTTAACTCTTTTTCCTCGTTTTTTCTTTGGATAGGCTCAGTTTTGCACAATATGAGGAGGAAAAGCCAGCATTTTGGACTACAGCTTGATTACCTTTTGCCCAGTCAAGCAAAACATCTATCGCTAATGCTTTAGACTGAGCCAACCAATGAGAAACTTACCTAATAGCTGAACATCCTCCTAAAAACATTATTTGTATGATAAAAATGCAACTACTGTTTAACAATTACTGTGTGCCATTATATAAAATGAAGTATATGTTATTTGAAAAACCAAGTATGGATTTTGTCTATTTGACTTTCTTAGCAGGAGGTCATTTTATATCAAAAGATAGTTTTGCTATATCAAAGAATAGAGTTTTGTTAAAATATAATGATATGGATATATAGAAGAAAAATATATATTTTATTTCTCAAAAAAGAGATGTTAGAAATGCTTGAATGCTCACTTCATACAAAAGAGATTATGGAAGAAAAATAAAGTAACATATAAACTCTAATTGCCTAGAATACTGTAAAGAAATTAAATCAACCCAACAACCTTTCTCATAAATTGCAAATATAGCTACATATCTGTGTAAAACACGATTTGAGTTCTTGAGCTGCATCCAAAGAATATAATAAGGCTATTATCTATTCTTATATGAAGCTACCTCCAGCACAAGATTTTAAATCTTAGTTTGCGTACATTTTGATTTTAGCACAAGGTTGTACTATCTTCACAGCAAAGGGGCACATAAACTTAGTATGATCAATGTATAAAATATTACCCTGATGTATGGGATATTGGGATGCGCAGGAATTAAGACAGGACCATGGCAACTCCCACAGCAAGTAACTCTCATTATAAGGTATCATAAGCAGGATAATGAGTAAAATATCAATAAAAGCTTTGTTTCCCATTATAATGCAATCGTAATCTTGGAATCTGTTATCAGTATTTATAAACTAGGGGTTAAGTGTGCAACAAAAAGTGAACATGCGAAATCTGGCAAGTTCTATATGCAATTAATATTTTTTTGCCGCCCTTACCTTGCCTAAAGGGTTTCCTTTCCTCAGCTTAAGGTACCGGGCTTCGCCTTCCCTAATCAAAATCCTTCACCTAGTCCTACTCTGCCTATAAATAGTAGACGTACCTCATGCATTAGATAAATTAGCGATACTGTATAACACAAGAAGGGGAATGACTTCACCAGCTGAATTCCTGCCTGACGGCCGTCTAGTACAACGAAAGGCAAAAGCCTCGCCAAAACAAACTTAGCAAGCGCCGTTAAACCTATCACCAGGCTAGTCCTTCTCTATAGCCACCTTCAGCGCAAAGGCTGCTGGGGGAAAGTACCGGGCAGAGCAGGCCGCACGCTAATTGACTGCTAGGCCCTTCGCCATGGATGCGGTGCTGGCCGACGCGCTGCTCTCCCAGTGCCCCGATTGGGGTGCGTGGCTGCGGGCGGTGTGCGGCGAAGAGGGCGCGCTCACCCTCGAGCGAGCGGAGGCACTGCGTTTCCTTTTGGAACGGGCGACACGTGTCGGACCGCGCACCCCGGGCGAAGAGGCGCAACGGGCGGCCCGGGAGCTAGCGTTGCACCGTTGCCTCCCGGCGCTTCTCAGCGGGAGCTGCGGGCCGGCGGGTGGAAGCCCGGAGGGGTGGCGGCGATTCGTGACAGCCGCCGGTGGAGCGCTGCGTTCCTGCGTTTTGGTCTGCGGATCCCGCCTGGCTGAGCGGTTGGCCGGCGAAGTGCTGGAAAGCTGCGCCGGGATTCAAGGTCCGCAAATGGAGGGCAGCGTCGAGGTCCTGTGCGCGGCGGCGCCTTGGCTGGAGGATCCCGCGCTGCTCAGGCGAACCGTGGCGGCCGCCCTGAAGCTGCTGCGTGGGGAGGGAGAAGACGAGCAGGAGGAAGAGAAGGCATTGCTGGTGGGCGTCAGGCTGTTGCCGGCGTTGGGAAGAAACGGCGCCGCCCTGAGTCTCATCTGGGAAGGCCTGGTGCTGTCGCCCCTCGCCGATACTCCGCGGGTGAACCGGACTCTGCTGGTCCTGAGCGCCCTCTCTGACGGCCTGTTTCCCCGACTGGACGGTGTCCCGGGTGGCGAGGCAGCATCGCTGCTGGATGCGAGACTTTCTTGCAAGTTTTGGGAAGTGGTGCAAAAGGGACTGTCTGAGAGCGATGCTCTGTGCCGGAAAAGAGCCCGGTATTTGTTGAAGAAAGCCGTTGATGTATCTGATAAAGTGGCCTTGGAGTGCAGGTGTAGCCTGGACGATGGCAATGGTATCTATCGTCTTTGAATGGCATATGCTAAACCCAAAGACTGCTCTTGCAAAAGCGTGTAGTATGTGAAATGATTGTGAAAAAAGGCATATTATTAATTTTAAGGGTTTTTAATTTTTAAGGGTTTTTAATTTTTAAAATATTTATATTATCATGTTAGTATTTTTAATGTTTTATGTCATGTTTTATTGTTGTGAGCCACCCTGAGACCTGTGGGATTGGGCGGCCTACAAATTTGAATAAAATAAAATAAAATAAATGTTTGTGCTGGCTTTCCAGGCCAGCTGGTCAGGTTTTGGAATGGCATAGCTTTAAATCTGGAGTACTATTATTGTACATTTAAATCTTGCAGGTATCAGAAAGTACTTACCCGTAGATGACCATAAATGAGAAATAAATGATAATCAAACCCTTTCTCCACAGTCATTCTACTCTGAAATGAATTCCATAAGCAGCTTGGTCAATTTTGCTAAATTTGGATAGTATTACAATCTGGCAAATACTATGGTGGGGATCATTAGGAAAAGGAACTGAAAAGATTGTATGACCCAAAATTGTAATGGATTTATACAGATCTGTGGCAGATATGTATCTGGAAATGTTCTGTTCACATTTAAAAAAAAGGTACAGTCATTCTGGAAACATTGCAGAAGACAGCAGTCAAAATGCCTTCCCTGTGTGAAAAAGATAGTATTTGAAACTCTTTACATAGTCTGGAAAAAAGTTTTTTGTGGGATATTAATTGAGAAGCGTAAAAATTGCTGGAACTACTTTTTAATCAATATTGTCGTGGATAATAAATCAATAGTAGGTATGTTAATAGAATGGTTGCAGTCAAAGATGGAGGATATCAGTAAATGTAATTGAGAAAACAATGGCAATATGCCTCTACCGATTTTTTAAATTGTCTCAGATAAGGGCAAAAAGTGGAACTAAGGATTTATAATATAGATTGTTTAAGAGAACAATTATTCTTTCCTGTCAGAGATCATGTTACAAGACAATGTGCAGAAATAGATTAATAGCTTTTTTAAAGGTTCCCATGATAAAAGTAGATGGATAGAACTATAAGGAGAGTGAGGACTACAGTATTGGTTCATTGTTCATTCAATTGCTAGTGAATACTTCATTAAGAATGAACTTGGGTTTGCATTAAAAACAAATGGAAATGCTAGCCTAAGCTTCAAATAGAATGAAGTAAGCCAAAATTGGTTATGAACAAAAGAAAATTATACTAGTACATCTTTTCCATGGCCTGTCAAACTTCAATAAATTGATCTAGGAGAACTTGCTTCATACTTGTTCCTGTGGGATGCAACCTAGTTGGGAAATATAGAAGAGTAGTCTATGTGATGGATGCTTGATAAAAAAGAATTATCTAGTGAATAACAAATGAGGTGCAAGAAAGCCTCCAATCTACATAGTATGTAGCTATTTTATTGGGTTGAGAAGTCTATAATACTGGCAAAGGGGGAAAGGGAAGAAGGATGGACTCAATTGCAGTGGCAATGCGTATGCCATTGGGAAACCTAAAGGGCCATGTTGGGAACAGATTGTCTTGGATAAAATCTATCTGTTTGATTGTAAGAGTTGATGGCATATAATCAATGCAGTACCAGTATAGGGCTTGTTAGAAGAGGGAGAGAGAAATTGAATGAGGTTCTTTCCACATCTAGAATTCTTTATTGGCCAAGTGTGATTGGACACACAAGGAATTTGGCTTCAGTTGCATTAGCTCTCAGTGTACATAAAAGCTATGAGTGATAAATCATTTATATATGTATTTTAAATTTAAATTTTTATACTGGTAATTTTTTATAAAATTTATCATGTTATGATAAATCATGTTATGATAAATCATTGAGAATTCCAAAGAGAGAAAGAAATATGCTCTTACTGCATTATTTCTGGTTGCCCACTTGGACAACTTGTATTGAGATACTTTTTCTAGGACTATTTGAAGGGATCAGAGGTTGCATTATTATTTTGTATTACTGACATTAATTTAGGCATAAGATTATTTCTATAACTTTGCTTAAAAATCTAAAACATTTTATTTACTTTACTTCTAGGTTCTTGTTTGTTTTGGTGGTGTGCTGAAAAAAAAGATCAATTTACTCAGTTTTGGGAAAATTATATTTTAATAATGGAGACTTTTGAAGGAAATCAGGTAAATATAGTTACTAAAAAGCATTGGTTTTTTTATAAACAAAATTTATTTACAGTATACTAAATTTATAGTAAATTATGTGAGGGTTTGATAGAGTTGTAAGATACAAGAAGTAGATGAAGGCAAGAATTGAGATGTCAGAACTATTTTATTGGTAGATGGATACATTAATATGCATTCATAAAGTTATTCCTTTACCTTCAGAAAACATGGATAGAATTTGAAAACAGAGATTCAAACTTAGTAATTATATTTTTCTTAAAATATGTTGAAAGGACTTAAAAGCAGAATGACTTAAAATGTAAAGTTCATAAAGGAAATCCTATGTGTGAATTACAAAGAATATTCATGTTAAGATTTTCATGACCTCCATCACTTACTGTTATGCAGGTCTTAAATGATCAATGTATAGCTCTTAATTATGATTATGTTTCTTATTTATAAAGCATGTTAATATAGTAATTTATGTTTTTCAATTTCAGATACATGTAATAAAGCCAGTTTTACCAAAGTTGAATAGCTTGTATGAACTTGCAATATCAGAAGAAAAAGGTAAGAATTTTTTTTGTAAGATAAGTCCTGTTAATGTTGTTCAGTTTTTGAATTTATATTCAGTTCTGCAAAATTTACTGGTGCTTAATTATCAAGACCTTTAGAATTATTTTTAGCCTTTGTAAAATGCAAGCCCTTATTCATTCAGTCTTCACGTTTGTTCATCTTGGTATTCCCCCGTCATGGATTACAATGTTGATTGAGTGAAATATAAAATCATCATTTTAATTAATTTGATATATATCCCACCTTTCTATCCTCAAGGGAATCATTATGTGCATTTATAGAATATACAAAACAGTTGGTTCACAATTAAGTGATCTGGCCATCAGAGCCATACTATGTTCTGACTATGCTTAAAGAAACTTAGGGATAGGATTTGGTAGTGGTTTAAAACAAACCAGTGTGGACCTAGAGGTGTTAGAGCAGGCATGTCCAAAATCTGGCCCGGGGGCCAATTGCGCCCCTTTTTCAAATTTTGAGTGGCCCGCAGCCTCTTCTCCCTGCTGGTACGCATTTTTCCCTTCACCGCACTATTCATAAAAGAATTCATTTGCATTTAATTTTAATGGTTCAAAGAATGTCAGGCTGAATGGTTGGCCCCCACACATTTTCACCTCACCAA
>JANHGC010010504.1:202773-214770 GCA_027560395.1 Boaedon fuliginosus | reverse complement strand
AGGGTTTACTCCTTGAGTGATATGGACCACTTGGCCTACGGTCAGCTTCTAACTCCTTTTGGATACTGCAAATTAGTCATTCAAAGATGTTATCTAATAATATGTCCAGATGATAATATAAGGAAATTGTTGATTACATGCAGACTGCTCAAATATATTTCTTACTTGCACATCTCTGCATATATCATGAAAAATGGGTGTTCTGTTTGTGACTCATTGCAACTTAGAAAATCCAATAAAATCCAATAAAATACAGAGCTTTTTTGTGCCAAAAAGTGCTTGTTATTGTATAAAATGACAAAGTGTTTTGGAAATGGAAAGGCATTACAATATTACAAGACCACAGCTGCCAATCTAGAGTTAAAGAGCTTAAAGAAAAATCTTGTTCGGCATGCATATATTACCGTACTTGTTTAGACAATTGTATAATTATATTGTGTCTTATAGTAATATGCAGATTTTTGTTTTTTTGTTTTTATTATTGCAAAGATAAGTAATTTATTTTTTTCATTTTAGATGTCACATCTGGAACATTGTAATTTATATGTGCAAGTGTTGTCAGAACTAATGAATTTCTATTCAGCCAGTGGATGGAGAAAAGGACCATTTCTCTGCACTTTTGTCTCATCTTTAATAAATACTTCTCTCTACAATCTGCAGGAGATAAGTGATCATGAGGTATTGTTGAACTTACAATGAATGAATCAAAGCTTGTATCTATTGGATTATCCCTGTTGATCCTGGGGGAGATGCTACCACCTCTGCATTATTTATTGGTTTAGTATCTGCCCCAATGTCAGATAATAAACCTTAAACAATGTTTGCTAACTAGAAAAAAGTTTGCCACACATAAAAAGGGAGCAGGACTTCAATTTAGTCCCTCCATGCCTCCCACCCCTGTAGACATCACTGGTGGAGTCACACAGAGCCAGTTTATTAACTCTTAGAAAACCCCAGTGACAGCTGATCATGAATAACACCCTCAGTCAGAATCAGTAGTTGCTGTACTTAGTATACATGGTGAATATATTGTCAAAATAAGCACTGGTATTTTCTCATAATGAAGCTTTATAAAAATGTTAAACTAATTAAATACTCTGTTAAACAATTGCAGATTAGTAATGGGCCAATAAGATGCTGAGCTTGTTGATCAGAAAGGTCGGCAGTTGGGCGGTTCGAATCCCTAGTGCCGTGTAACACAGTGAGCTCCCGTTACTTGTCCCAGCTTCTGCCAACCTAGCAGTTCTAAAGCATATAAAAATGCAAGTAGAAAAATAGGGACCACCTTTGTGGGAGGGTAACAGTGTTCCATGTGCCTTCGGCTTTTAGTCATCTTGGCCACATGACCACAGAGACGTCTTTGGACAGTGCTTGCTCTTCAGCTTTGAAATGGAGATGAACACCGCCCTCTGGAGTCAGGAACGACTAGCACGTATGTGCGAGGGGAACCTTTCCCTTTACCTTTTTTAATGGGCCAGAAGCTTTAAAATAGTGAAAATAATACTGACCCATAAACTAAGCAATTCTCCTCTGTTTTCACTTACTGCAAAGGAGATGCTTTTGAATTGGCAGTGGAACAAATAACACTGCAGTGTTGTGATAATACAAAAAATAGAAAACATGTTAATTTTATGAAATATTGCATGCCCGATAATGCTGGATGGTTAACATGATTTTCTAGTATTTTAAAACACTGTACAAATGACTCCAGGGTTGATTTTTTTTCTTGATTGTACATTACTTGAATTGTTGGAAGAAATAGGATGTACCAGGAATTGTATTTAGAGTAGACCTTTTCAAATCAACATGAGTTAAATTAGTCATAATAATAGTTAAAACTATATGTGTTTGGGGAAGAAGGAAGCTTGATAAGGTTTTACCTCTATTCCACTTGCCAGATTAAAAAAACTAGACTTTAACTTTTTGTTCATTACAAAAGGAAATGTTACCTATGTTCAACTTAGTACATTTGTTATGTTCAAATTAGTACATATTCCCTAGGTTCAAATTAGTACATATTTTACATAGTATGTATAGTAAATAACCAGCCCATTGTATTTACACCTTCTAGGATATAAAACTTGAAGAACAAATTCAGAAGGTAGTAAGTTTGGCAGCCTTAAGGGTTGTTTGTGAAATTATGGATCAGAAGCCAGACCTTCAACTTCAGTTTCTACCAGCTGTTGACTCCCTTAAAACAGCAGTTTTCAGCACTCAACTTAACCATGTATTAAAGAAGCCTAAGAACATGGAACAACATAGGTACATATATTGCTCAATAGTTTTTTTCTCCTGAAGTATTTTACTATTTACATTATTATAAATTCAATTTTTAATTTCTGCCTTAAAAATCAAAATATTCTATAGATGCTTTTATGACTTTCTACTTATTGGTGGGTAGCTATTATTCCTTTTGGGGTTTAATTAAAACCTGAGAAAACTTACACAAAGGTATGTTCTTCTAAATATAGGTATGGCATGTTGCACTAATACAGCAATTGCCATTTCTGTTTCTTTTCCTTTTAATATATCTTGTTATTTTATATAATAATATATAATAATTTATGTATTACTAACATTTACTCAACATTGTAATCTGATTTTTTTACAGTTCAGTTGAAGAAGCAGCATATCATGAAGGATGGGGGAAAATTGTAGCACGTTACATACATGATCAGTGGGTTTGTCTTCATTTTGTTCTCAACAATTATCAAACTTTTTCCAAAGACAAACATTTAGAACAACATTTTTATAATGTTCAGGACTACAAAAGAATGTTACAGTCTGCACTAGAAGCAATAACAATTCTTCCTTCTGACCATGTTTTACCAGTTTTTCACTGCATGAAAATATTTGTTTCCAAGGTAATTCCTACAAAACAATGTGGGGTTTTATTGTGTATTTTAAATTTGGTCTTGTCTTGAACTAAATATGATTTTTGCTTGCCTTTAGCTTATGGAATCTTCTGAATCTCTATGCATAAAAGCTTTTGAAATGTCGTGGAAAATAATATTTTCTCTTAGCAACACACAATTAATATTTTGGCCTAATTTAAAAGCTTTTATTCAACTTGTGTTTGATCCTGAAATTCTTGTTACTGCAGCCAGGCTCAAGAGTGAAGCATACTTAAAGATAAAAGAGGTAAAATATTTAAAACTGCTAGTTGTTTCTTGTGGTATTTTTAATCACTGCATTCGGATGAAACTATATAGACTAAAACTGAAACATGGAAGCAACTTTTTATTTCTCTTTTCCTTAGCTTTAACTCAGGAAGCCTCTGATTCACCAAGAAATTATAGCTACCAGTTTTATATCAAGCCAAGATACTGATCAACAGATGTTCAATATCTCATCCCCTTATCCCCATTGAATGTAACAGTAATCATAGAATTTTATACAAGCATTTTTAATGCAAGCAAGTACTGAAATAATAATATCCAAACTAAAAATATCCAAGTATTCCAACAGTAGACAACTGTTAAAATGGTTAATTCCAAACTGCAAGAATTTATAGAGAGCTCACCTTCATTTGGAATATAAAAAGTGTCTATGAACTGATTATTAATTTTTTTATGCTGCCCATCTTACTCTCAAAAGTGACTCTGGGCAGCTGAATCAAGCTTCTTGATTAAAAATAAGTTCTGCAGTGAGGCTACAACTAAAGAAAAGTTATGAATTTATTCCAGTTATGCTGCCTAGATACAGGCAGTCCTTAACTTATAGCCACAATTGAGACTGGAATCTTGGTTGCTGGTTGTTAGCAACCAGGCACTCAATGACTGCAATCACAGCATTCCTGGTTGCAGTCAATAAGCAGTCTCCTGAGTTATTAAGTAGAAGGAGCCAAAAAGCTGCCTGATGAAGATTTCAGCTCCACTGGAGGAGTTGCAAGAACAGAGCTGAAGTCTTTAAAATGAAAAATTTCCCCTCTACTCCATCATTCTTTGCTTGCAACCATCCTTGCTGCCTTCTCAACTGATTTTCTGAGGAAGCCAAGAGAGAAGATTGCAGATCGTATCACATGATTGTGGGGCGCTTGGCAACCAGTTGTAAAATCAAGCCAGTCACCAAACATCAAAACACAGTTAAGAGGGGAGTGGGAGAGGCAGCTTGATGTTTTATGGTGGGCGGAAGTGCTTTATGGGATGTAAAGCACTTTCTGAAGCCGTGGTAACTTTGAACTGTCATTAAACTATCAGGTGTAAGTTGAGGACTAACTCTATCCTACTTCAACCAATATAATACTTCCCTGAAATCTCCATTTAAAGTTGCATCAAGATTACATAAAATATATATCCCTGGGAGGAATTGATCTTAGGAAATACTTTTAAATGTTGAAAACGCTTATCTACTGTACATAACCAATTCTTTACTTTGAAATAACTCCTAGGATATTGCTTCCTCAGTTTTTGTTTTATATATTGTAGTGAAAAGGTACTAATCCATGTTTGACTTAAGTTTACAGTTAATGATTTATGCTGAGAATCTTTATATTTTCCCTCTTGAAAGAGAGAATTTGTCCATGATATCTAGAGAAGTTACTTACTGCAATTGTCAAAAAAATTAGGAGTGTAGGAAGAACATGTAATTCAAATGGTATCAAGTAAAATTAAATTTCTTAATTTAACCTGCTATAATAGAACTCAATATTTATATAATCAGGAAAAGAAGGCTTAATTATTTTAAGAAGGTACTAAAATAATGCTATGTTAGCCAAGCAGATTTCCATTCAAAGGATTTGACTTCTCTTCCACCTTTTAATTCAGCTTTTACAGATATGAACTAGAGCAGGGATCCCCAGCCACCGGGCCGTGGCCTATTCACAACTGGACTATGCGAGCAGTGGGCCAGCTTGCACACATGCGCGGCTCAACTGACGTGTGGGCTGGCGCATGTGCGCGCACACATGTAATCCAACTTGCACGAGTTGAGTTATACACATGCACATATGCACTGCCCGCTGCTCATGGGCCGCCTAGCCACAAAGGTTGGGAACCTCTGCACTAGAGGTTACCCAACATCAGGGAACTAGTTTAGAGGAAGTTTGGATAACTACAAGAGGGAAGGGAAATCTTTCTGTTTGACTATTTCATATCAACATGAAATACAACTTACAGGTTTTATTTTGTTTTACAGTCAATTACGTTTTCCTCCCTTCTCTCAGATTATGTTTCAAATGATTGAACTTTCATCTACAAAGACTGGAATCTTTAATGTTCTAGTAAGCCATTGCTGCCAGTCTTGGCTGTTTTCTCCTTCTGGTGAAATAACTACTGTGGAAAATGCCTTTTCAAATGCTGGCAACTACATTGAACTCCTTATTGAGGCTTGTTTGTTTGGAACTATTTTCAGGCGTGATCAAAGGTAAAAACCAGAGCAAAATAAAAACCACACTATGCATGCTTGTTTCTCACCGACTTTATTTAAATGCTGTCATACACTCAGCAGACTCCTGCCATGCTTGCAAATAAAAAAGCCTAACACATTGTATTTGTTTTGCTGTGAACATATGGTGATTGATAGCACAATCAATAATAAGAGGTTAAGTTAACCACTTTAAGTTAACAATATTTTAATTTCCTTTTTGTGTTCACTTTTAAACATAAATTAATTTCAAGACTCGTTCAGGAGGTGTACGCTTTTGTTGAAAATCTTGGAGATCAATGTGCAGCAAATGTTGTTACAGAAAGGTCAGTATTGCCTTGTTTTATAATACTTAACATTAATTATATCTATAGTAGTTTAGAATATTTGATACCACCTCTTTCCCAATATTTCTTTGCTCACGTTTGATTTTTATATGGGGTTCTAATTTATTAAAGTTAAGCCCATATTATGTATTTGTGAAAAGTGATGTAGCACGTTCGGTTACTAAGTCCATTTACTGAAAATTTTAAATTCAGATAACTCTGGTATGAAAGTTAAATGTCCAATAATAGCCTGCTAAGAGCTCACCATGAAAAGTGTGAGGCAGTTAAATTGCTCTCTAGTTTTTTGAACACTAAATTCAATATAAAAAAAGCTGCTAAGTCATTTCCATGAATTCAAAGGACTCCTTACAGAACTAAGAAGACTTCACAGGGAAAAAATAGTCAAAATCAAAAGAGATATGCTGGATTTCTTTGAATTTAGCTAAGATAAATTTGATAGAATAGTTAATCATGGATGAAATGCTGAACTAAACAGATTTTTTAGTCTTGTCCTACCTAAAAAGGATTCTGACCTTTATTCTTTGGCATCTTTTGTTTCAATATTAGTACGGAGACATTCAAATAGTTAATGTTTAAAAGACTCATAAATACCAGTCATTAATATAAAAAGCTACAAACTTTTGTTTATAGTATTATGAGTAATATATATAAAGTTATTTTTGCTACTAAACACTTGAAAAATATCCTGCCTTTTATTATTTTTACAAATAACTCAAGACGGCGAACATATCCAACACCACCTTCTTCCTATTTTCCCCTTTTGAGGTAGGATGGGGAGAGCGAGAGAGAGAGAGAGAGAGAGAGAGAGAGAGAGAGAGAGACTGGCTCAAAGTCACCCAACTGGTTTTCATGGCTAAGGCAGAGAACTCACTCCCGCTTTGTAGCCTGGAGCCTCAACCACTAACCCAAACCAGCTCTCCATAAATATGTGGGAATGAAGGGAATATATTTTCATGATATGTTAGTACACCATATGTAAGTGTGTATGTGGTTGCTGAATAAATAAATGTATAAGACTATTTCAGAAAGCATACAAGTTAATTCTGATATATAATTATCATATTACAGTAAGAACAGAGACGACCATTATGTGCGAGTTTGTGCTATCAAATTCATCTGCTTGCTGGATGAATCAAACAAGCAGCACAAGAAATTTATAGGAGATTTTGTCATGAAACTACTTGATAAAGTAAGATTTATGCCTATAGTGCTCTCTCTATAAAACAGTCATACGAACAGGAATGTTATTGAATTGCCATTTCCCTATGCATCACCCTTCCTTCTGATTCTTAAAAGAGTGGGCTTTAGGTTGACTGGGGGTGGGGGACAGATCTCACCTTTGGGTGATCTTCCATTGGTTCTCAGCCATTTTGGACAGTTCCCCCTCTTCAGAAAGAAGAATTTGGCCCTGCTTGGCTGCAGAATCACCAGGAAGGTAGAACCACTGTAAGATGACTAGCATCTTGGTTTGGCAGAGAGACAATAAGGAAAGGCTGCTTGATGGGGAGTTGCTTCTCAGATACTACTAGGAGGGAGCCTGTTATGAAACATGGGTATGGAAATTAGTACTAGAAAGTCTCCCTGTGATTTTTAGCAGGAGAGGAAATTCAGTCCCAGTCTACGGTCTTCTGTGTTCTTCCACTGCTTCCTTAGCCACCCTATGCTCATCATCATGCCCTACCAGTGGGCCTCCTCCTTTGACTCCAGGCTGGCAGCCTCAGCTTGCCTTTGTTCCATATTCAGCCAATTACTTTTCTTTGTTGCCTTTGGTTTTCTGGTATTTAGAGAAGGTACTCACTATTTCACCCAAAGTCCTGCTGGGATGGCTCATCCCAGTGTTTCTGGGAGGGATTAGCAAGGGTATATATTACCAGCAAAGTATCACTCAAGGCGTGAAGGTCATCCCAGTCATCTAGTTAAAGCAAGCAGGCACCTTTATTGGTCAGCAGTAATATAGGAAGATGCCAGAGGCAGATGATCACTTTAGTCACCAGTTCTTATTGGTTTGGAGAAGGCAATGGTAAACCATTCCCTGTTTCTTTTTAGAAAAAAACAAGAAAACCATATGGCTAGAAAATATAAAATGATTGACAATATAGTGCTGGATGTTAAGTCCTCGGGTCAGATGGCATTGTAGTCCATACATCAGGTTGCCAGTGTTGGGAAACACTGATCTAGAGAGCTGCTACACTTTTTAGGCAGCTACAGCAGTAAATTGTGCTTAGTTTTGCCAGGTAAATAGGTGAACAAGCCTATGAGGATGAAGATAGGAAGCAGGGTAGTGGATCATCTGCTGTGTCTAAAGACTGCTGTTGGCAATATTTTTCTTTTCCTTTATTCCTCCTTGTTGATCTCATTGGAAAGGAGAATGGGAGCATGAACCCTTAATCTTGCCTTGCTCTGCCTTTAGAGCCCTCCACGTGGGCTCTTATGAAGATGGCAAGCTCTGTGGGGCAGCTCTGTGCTTATGTATGCATACTTTCATGCACGCACACGCCCAGCCAAGTCACTTGGGGAATTATTGCATGGTAATTCCTGCAATAGTTTTCTATATGATGTGAGTTTTTCTCCAAAATAAAGACTTTTTGGTAAAGCAAAGCTTTAGAAAAAGAGGTCACCTCCCATTACATTCCATAGCACGTTTTATAGTTTGCATGCTGTTTTAATAACATTATAAAATAAAGGACAATATTAACTTTTGTTATTAACTACTTCAGTCAATTCTTTTCATCCAAGAGTATGTGAGATATTTTTTAGCATTTGTTGTTTGACTGAAATTAGAAGTTTATATATTTATATTTATATTTATATTTATATTCTTTGCAGGGCGAATTAATGTCCAAATCAAAAGTCCGCTATTATGTGAACTCCTTACAACATAGAATTGAAAATCGACTGTGGCAGACATTGCTAGTTCTGTTTCCAAAACTTGATGAGGTATGGCTCACTTAGAGCTTGCGGTTATTAAAATAGTGTTACCAATGAGGACCCAAATTGTTGGGGGCAATAGGCTGATTCTGTAAACCGCTTAGAGAGGGCTATAAAAGTGTAAGTGCTATTGCTATTGCTATTTATACCATGGATATGTAGTACTATAAGTGTCTAATTTCTTCTGAGGATATATGCATGTCATGCCTATTGTTTCGTAAATAATTAAGCTGCCATATGAAATTGAGGTCATGGGATCTTCTTCCAATCAATCATTTAATCCTACTTGTAGAACTCTTCCCTTCCTCATATTGTACACTAAGGGTGATCATAATCTGCAACAGTTTTATTGATTTACATGTTACATTTATATCCCACCTTTCGTCCCAGATCTCAAAGTAGCATACATAGCATTCCCTCCTCCAATTTTTCCCTGCAACAATCCTGCAGGGTAAATTGGAACGAGAGAGGATGACTAGCACAAAGTCACCCAGTGAGTTTCCATGGTTGAGGGTAGATTTGAATCAGGGTTTCCTTGGCCCTAGTCCAACTATGTAAGCACCCCACTGTTTTAGCTCACTCATTTTGTTTTAAAATATATTACGCCTTTCTCTATTTCATTATGATTCGTCTTCTGATTATTGGCTGGGTCATAATGTACAATAATGACCTACCTGTTCTATTCAATTCGAAGTTGGGTTCTCATGTGTAACAATTTTGCTTTAATGGAGGGAAGGTCAAACACACCTTGGCCAAACTTCAGAGTCTCTGCAAAAATGGCTGCTAGTTTGTAATTTTCGGTAAGATAGAACCCTAATTATTAAAGATATGAGATATAATTATGACAATTTCATTCAGTTGAATTTACTTTTTGACTTAGCAGTTTGAAATACTGACTTGTTCAATAGAAACAACAAAAAAAAGTGTGATCCTCTGTGGAGAAGAAACTTACATGTAGATTGTATAATTATAGTGGATATAGTGCAAGGTATTGCTAGAAAAAAAATCACTTTTTAAATATTTGTGTCATCAAGTGAGAGAAGAAATACAGAGGAAAGCAGCTGTACATGGGGAAACCTGTACAATATGTTGGTTAAGATATTGACTAGGCATAAGGAGATCCTGGTTTTAGATGAGCCAACATAGTTCAACAGACTTCACATAGTGGTGGTTATGAGAAACTTAGTAGAGAGCAGTGCTTGGGACATAATTTTATCTATTTATTTGTCACATTTACACATCTACCCATGTCACAGTGACTTTAATATTAAACTCCTGAAAAAATAGCAGCTATCTCTCTAATAAATAAAATACGATGAAGTCAACTGTAAATTATAACTGATTTGTTTCCTGATATTTTATTTAGGATCTTTTATCAAGAATTGTTGACAGAATTCTTCAAGCTGGACATAATAATAATCAAGCATCAGTAAAGTATTTAATAGAGTGGAATATCATTCTGATTTTACACAAGTTTCCCCATTATCTTCAAAAATTCTGGAATTGTTTTAATTATGTGAGTAACTATATATTAAGATATGAGTGAAGTACAAATAAAGAAGGGATTATTTTTATAAAATTGTTCAAGATTGTTAGAAAATATACTCAATTGAGTTGTTATTATTATTGAAAATATATGATGCATTAGAATAAGAGTAGTTACAATTCAGTTAGGAAGACAGGAATTACTCTTATCAGGCTCAATATATTTTTACAAATTGAGAAATAATTGAGATTAATACAAGACTTATTTTTCAGGATGAAGATCAATTTAAAACTAGTATTTGCACATTTTTAGCAGTTCTGTCACATTTTGACATAATTCTCCAGAATGCATCTGAAAAAGTAAGTACTTTTCTTTGAAACTAAAAAAGTTTATTATAGAAAATAAATCCTGTTATCTGCTCTTGGTACAATCCAGATGAGAATATTATAGTACATTTATATGAAGTTTTTCTTGAACATCTTTAAACCCATCCAAGATCTGTTTGGTCTCAATATCTAATCTAGTATCCTGTTTCCTTCGGGGACCAAATAACATAGGAAATCTCCCTGTGCCAGTCATTAAGTTGGATAAACAACTGGTATGGATACAGGACAACCAATTCCTTTATTAATTTGTTTAATTAATAAATCTTTAAAGCTCTAATTCATTGCCTTTTAACACATCTATTATATCTGTGCTGATGTAAACACATTATTTACTTTGGCTGATAGAAATTATGATATATATTAAGTGATATGAAGCATTTAACTTTGTTGTGTGAGTCCAGCATTTAATGGGTTTTTTCTCGCTCCCCAGATAGTATCATATATCCCACTACCACAAGGAATTAGGATTTTTACAGAGAATATTAATTTATTCAATTTTTACAGGGCCAGTTCATCTAGATTCATGGCAGTTTATGTGAATTTTATTTTTTGTATCTTCCTTAATTAAAGATTAAAGTATGTTTCTCTCTCTCTAGATATCAGCCTTGAAGAAAGCACTAATTATTGTCCTACAGTGGTGCTTCCATCACAATTTTAGTATCCGGCTTTATGCTTTAATTGCACTTAAAAAAATTTGGGGAATGTGCAAAACATCACATGTGAACGATTTCAATACTTTAACTTCAGTTATTGAATGTAGTCTAAATCAAGTGGAACTCATGCATGGCACAGGGTTAGTAGTGATTGTTTTAATTTAAAGTATGGTTCTTTTTGTTGTCATGAAATAGTAAAAAAAATCACACGGTGATTGGGAGGGGCAGATATGGTGGGAGCAGAGGGTCAGGACACACTAGGGGATCGCGCACTCGCTGCCTCCAAGCGGTTGCACGCTCCGGCCCTCAATGCTCTTCTCGCATTCCTGGTGGCATGGGATTACAGAACCCTGGGCTTAGGCTGGTCTTTTTTAATGCCAGGTCCATAGTAAATAAGGCTCCACTCATACAAGATCTTATTCAGGAGGAGAGCGTGGACCTGGCTTGCATCACGGAGACCTGGGTGGGCCTGGAGGGGGGCATTCCACTCTCCGAACTGTGCCCACCGGGTTTCCGGGTGCTCCACCAGACGAGAGCTCAGGGTAGGGGGGGTGGAGTGGCGGTAGTGATTAAGGAAAGTGTTTGTCCTCGGGGGGCCACTGCTCCTCAGATAGGTGGGTGTGAGTCCCTTCTTGTGAAGTTGGGTTCAGGAGTTCAGTTGGGTCTTTTGATTACGTACCAGCCTCCCAGCTGCATATCATCAGCCCTGCCTGAGCGGCTTGATGTGTTACCTGGGTTGGCGATTGAGTTCCCTAAGCTTATGGTTCTGGGGGACTTTAATCTGCCTTCCATTGGTGAGACATCTGAGCTGGCTCAGGAGTTCATGGCCTCCA
>JANHGC010010504.1:135238-146111 GCA_027560395.1 Boaedon fuliginosus | reverse complement strand
TGGGGTCTTCCGTGGGAGTGAAGGAAGCCCTCCAAAAAACAAAACACCCCCCTCTCACACTTCGACGGAGACGCCCCGCGAGGGCTTGGAACCCACTTCCCCGCCAGAAAAAGAAGGGCGAGCTTCTCAAAAACCATCGGTGGTTGCGGGGAGGGGGGGGGCGCAAAGCTGAGATTTCGCCTCATCCGCCTCAACTCACGGAGCTTTACGTTTCACAGAGCTCTGCAGTATATGAGTCATATATTTGCTAAAGGTTATCCCGAAGGCACGAAACTGTACCGTTGCCGTTTGGCAAACTGCATTTTGAGGACAGTTTCATTAAAAAAAAAAAAAAAAGCTACACCTTTTGGTGTTGGGTCTCTATGTTTTTGTTCTACTTCTGAAAATCCTATATAGCCACAGTACTGGAAAGAGCCAAGTGCTGACTCATAGTCAGTTCATAACCCACTCTTGTTCAGAGACTTTCGTTTTTCTTTGCAATATTGTTATCCAGGCAGGTATCCCCCATTGTTGTGGCTCTGGTCTATTTCCCAAGTGAAGAACTTTGCGCTTGTCCCTCTTAAATTTAAGTGTGGCGTTTTCATGCCGTTTGTCTAATGTAGGGAAATGTTTCTGGATTTCACAGCTGTCTTCCCAGGGAATTTGCTCTCTCACTTGATTTTGTATATGCTGAAAACCCTGTCTCAAATTCTGATGTAAACTCAAACCATTAATAAAATGCTGATGCATGTAAGACCCAGAATTCAACCATCCAGAACTTATAGAATTCCTTGTCCAATCTGATGAGGAATCATAGAATAGATGAACACTTGTATATATTTTTTTACCTGTGATTCTGCTTAAGTCTCAGCCAATCCGACCCACATTTAACTACTGGCTAATAAGAAGGTCATGGGGAATTGTCAAATGCTTTGCTGAAATTAAACATATTAGATCCAAAAATGAGACAAGTTTGGCAGTCGAGGCAGTCTGGAGAGAGGGGAGACTAACCATGGACTCCTCTTCATATCCTCCTGCCTTAGGCATTGACATGTCCTAGTAATTGTTTTTGGTTGACCTCATAAAGTTTCATTCACCCTAAGTCCACAAACAAGGTAGTTCAAAGTCATCCATAGCTATTCCAGGCTTAAACCAAGGTTTTTGCCCTTTTCCCAACCTAATTCTTGCCTCTATGCAATCTGACATGCTTCACTGACAGCATGGTTAATGATGCAGTCAGGGGCTTGGATCTGCTTGGCTCCAATTGGCCACTTGAGGCTGCTGTACGGTTCCCTCCCACTCATTCAATCATTGTGCAAACCTCCCATAGCTATTTTGCTTTGGGGTGCAGGAGGAACCGTGCTTCTGCAGGGGCGGCAGTACTCCCTTGAGATAGCCTTGAGAAAGCTTTGAGAGAGCTCTGATTCTGCTTAAATCAGGAGAGAGAGAGAAAGAGAGACAGAGAGAGAGAGGGAGAGGGAGAGGGAGAGGGAGAGGGAGAGGGAGAGGGAGAGGAGAGAGATGGAGTCAACTAGCTACATCTTGCTGGTTCTGTACTAGCAAGCATAGTTCAGACTTTCCATTGGTTTCCAACGAACCATTTGGGGTTACTTACTTTTTATTATGATGAGACAGGGCACTCTTGCCTTTTCTTAGACAACTTTACTTGCTGCTGATCACAGCCACTTGCTGCCAGCATTGCCAATCCTTAGTTTAGCTTGAAACTCATTATCAGTCACTCCTTCCTACATCATCCTATGCTCTTCTTTCATGCTTATAATACAACAAGTAGGGATATAAAGTAGAGAACATCTCCGGTGCATCACTGAATCCATGCTATAATCTATTAGTTAGTTGGGCTATTTATAAATACCAAACCAATTCTTTTCTGAAAGGACATTAAATCCATGAAAAAAAAAGTCTAGTTGACAGAGTGATACATATTACAGGGTGAAATATGACGGAGTTTGCTGCCTTGTCTGGGCTATTTCTGAATATAGGAACACTGAACCAATTTTCAGAATTAGCCCACCAGACAGGTCACAGGCATGGTGCACCTCTGCACATGCAACTTGCTATTTTTTAGACCATGTGAGAAGTGGCCAAACCCATCTTTTAAAATATCATCCATGTTTTTCAAACTATCCCACTACAACATAAAGAGAGCAATTGGTGATTGGCTTTCCTGGCAGCAGGCAGGACCAAAAATGAAGCTACCAGTAGGAGAATACACTCTCCTTGTCTTGCATTAAAACTGAATACTCGATTATGGATTCAGAACAGGAACTGGCAATTGGAGCAGCAAATCTGGCATGCTTTTCTGTGGCTGCAGAACTAGTGAGCTGCACATTTATGCTGCTTACTGGCTATGCTCTGTGAATTTTTGCTTCTTATTCTATTTTTTCCTTATCAGAAAAAAACCTTTTTGCTATTCTTTTTACCATTTTTTAGAATTCTCGTTACCAATCTTAGCTCATTTTCAACTATATCTTTCCTAAACCAACCCTGCAGATCCATGCTATCTGTAAATTCTCTTCTTTGGTGGTGACCTGTTCCTCTTCTCGCCTCCTATATACAGTTTCTTTTGTTTCTAGATCTTCTTCTTAAGCTGTCATGTTGGCTTCTGCTACAAGCTACATTCCAGCAGTGTGGAATATCTTATACATCTCTTGCTTCTCATCATCATTCTTATTCAATGGGCTTCTCATTTGATGGAATGACATCCTTATGAAAGTTTGTTTACTTCTTCTGCCAGATCCTGTTGTGGCACCTCTTTTATTGCATTTGATAAATCTTAAATCTTCTCTCATTGGTTACTTCCTGCATCCTTTGATTTTTTTTCTTCAACTTTCATTATAAACTGTATTTGCTGCAAATATATACCCTATTCTGGGCTATTTTTCAAGCAGAAATACTAATATGCCAAACACACACCAAGGGTCGCAACTGAAGAGTCCCACCCAGGTATCTTCAGTTCTGTTTCTTAAGACACTATTAATACTACAGAAAGTTACCTGACCTTACATAAACAATCCCTTAAAACCTGGCTACTCCCCAAACATTGGCTAGAGTTGTGGGGGGAGGCAGACCACTTGTGGGATTATTAGCCTGTTAGAGTTTGTGTTACTTTTACACACATTTTTGTGTTGCTTGATATTACTTGTAACCCAAGATCAATCAATCAACTAATCAATCAAAAAATCTTGTTCCCTCTACATGGTATCAGTTTAGCTACAGTAAGGAAATACTCCCCTGGTAGCCAGTACTCTTATTGAGTTAGGACTCCTTCACATACAGCCAGCTTATCCCAGTGTGAAGACACCTGGTACCCCAGGCTGAGAACATGGATGCCCAGTGTTGTCTTCAATCTACCCCCAACCCTCTGTGAAGGCAGATTCTGCCTATCTTTCCATGCTACCCTTCAAAATGCTCTTCCATTCCTGTTGGCATAAGCCTTGCTGAGCCATTTGTCATCTTTCCCATGTTTTCATGTCAACAGCACTTTGGTGTTAAAGTATGGAAGAGTCTTTAGAAGAAAAAATAGTCCACAGACAAACTCTCATCACTCCCCCTATTTCTTCAGTCTTGGTCAAATCCACTTCACTACCTCTTTAGCATTTGAACTGCAAGAATGAGAAATATATTTTGCTTTGCAAATTCATGGATTTTCCGAAAAACAAAACTTGGGGTGGGGGTGGGGGAACCGAAGTCTTTTTCTTCCCAGTACAAGATCTTGACTAACCTCCAACAGCATGGGCAGTCCTAGGGAAATTGGCAAAGTTTGAAGGCTTTTAATCCCTCTTAATACTCCAGGAAACAAATAAACAATAAGGAAACCCTGATTCAAACTATTTTATTTACTAAACAATAAAAGGCTCTCACAGTGATTACTGGAAGGAAGTGATTACTGGAAGGAAGTTAAAGAAAAATAATAATTAGGGAAGTTAGATTTACAGTTACTTTAACTGTGTGCCTAAACTTTCACAACCTGAAGCTCCACAGTTTGTTTACACATTTAAAAAATAAGAATTAACTAAATCCAATCTATATATATAAAGCAGAGTGTGCGTGTGCATGTGTGTATGTTTGTATGTATGTGTCCTATACGCCTGCACCAATCTGGACCAAACTTGGTACGCACATATCTCACATAGCTTTGGAGATGAGCAATGTTGAGGTCATATATGCTGTTGATGGATCTATGCCCCCTAAACAGCTTGGCAAAGTGCTTGCCCTCACAAGCGACTACTGTGCTTGTGTGTGGGGGGGGGATTCTGAATGCAAGTACTGTGCATGTGTAGGGGTCTCTCAGCTGGATGCAGCGGTGCCTGGGCAGAGGACGCCACGGGACAAGGCTCCAGGCAGTGGCATTACTTTGGGCCCGGTGCAAGGGGGAGGCAGCAGAAAGCATCGGAGGAGCTAGGAGAACAACTTTGCCATGCGCCACTATACCCAGGCGAAGCCAGGTATTCAGCTAGTGATCTTTACTTGACAAGGTGGTCCATGATGTATCCCAGTGCGTTATAGGCACTTTACAGTGCTTTATATAAATCCTTTTATATATCAGTTTCACTTCAAAATTATTGTGTTTTTCAATTTTATTAACATCAGGTTTTGAACAGTGAATTTCATCAAGATGGCACTAGCTTGGGGAAGGCTGACTTAATGTATATCTCCACATTTGGTATATCTTTTAATCATTCTTAGATATTTTAGAAAAAATGATACTTTTATCATAATTAATTGTGATTTTCTTGTTTTATTTGCTGGTATTGACTGTATAAAATTGATTGACTGACAAGAGACTTCAAATTAATATTTTCATTTTTAGGAAGTACCAAATTGTATAAAAATTGTCTACATATGGCTATGTCAGTTTTCTTTTTGCAAAACACAAAGTTATTCATTTGCAGGTATCAGACAAAGTTCAATAGAAAGCTGAACTGCCTCATTATCACACTCTTAGAGAAGGCTTATTTTAGTGCTATCAAAGTGAGAATGAGCTGTTCAGAGTCTAGTGAATTCCACTTTCTAGGAATGTTAAGAGCATATATATCTTCTCCCAAAAATTCTTCTATTATTCATCATCAGGTTTTGAACAGTGAATTTCATAATCTATCTTTTTGGGGGGGAAACTATTTTATTGTTTCACTAATCCCAAGATCTATCTCTCTTGAGAATGAACTGTTTCCTAAATATTTTATTTTCATTATTCTCAAGGACAGATCAATATTGCTATTCATTTTGTTCTATTTCATTTCTGTTTGTGGTGTCCATTTCTATTTTTCCCTTGTATTCTCTATTTTAGCAAGCTTCTCCCAGCCAACTTGCTGGCCAACCTAAACATTTTTCTAACTCCACCTTTCATGTTCAAAATATTTGGAAAAAATACAGTATGCTTTCCTTTGATAACGTTTGCAAGTTATCCTTTCGCCATGGCATTAGTCAGCAAAATCTTATTATCAAATGTACTATCCCTGGCTATCTCTGACTAATAGTTTCCATTTGTTCTGATATCTGGATAATAAAAGAAGATCTTCTTCCATATAAATACAACTTCATTTACAGGCCAGGCTGTCTCTGAGGAAAGGCCAGGCTGTCTCTGAGGAAAGGCAGCTGGGGATTGACAGGGGTATTAGGCTGCAGCCATTTGCAGGCCTTCTTAAGCCACAGCACCCCGCCCAACATCGTAGGTGACCTTACTTGGTGGGGTGGGCTGCTAATTGCAAACCTGGAATTTATATGTATAAAACATGGTGCCTCAGTTTGAATATGGTGCGTCAGTCAGTTTGAAAACTGCACACGCTCAGTAGAGATGTAAAACTGCACATGCTCAGTAGAGAGTTGCTGCTTGTTCATTAATAGTGTCCTCTTTGCCCCCCACAAAAGGGGGCAAAAAGGCCCCTTACCCTTTGGTGACCCCAACAGTGCGGATCTTACTATACTTTGCTATCTACCCGTCAAGTCTGAGGTAGATTGGTGGAGAACTACAAGTTTGTATAGAGCACATACAAATAAACACTTCTCTTTTATAGATATAAAAGGTATTATAGAAATTGATTTGATGAAATAAAATATATAATTTTTATACATTTTCAAGCAGCAAATGTTCTGAAGATCTCTAATGTACATTTTTCCATGCCAAAGGGCACTGCTGAATTCCTTTTTATATTTTACTTCGAAGTGGTTGTTAAAGGTTCAAGAAATAATTATTTAGGTCTAGTTTAGAACAAGGGCCAAAAAGAACAATTAGGCGATAATCTCTGGTCTTCTTTGTAAGAAACATGCTGATACTTTCTAGAGCTTAATGAAGCAGTAAAAATATTTTTATATTTTTGTTTAAAACATTTCTTAAGCTTCTAAAAACAGTAACTCAGTGTGGCTTACAGTATAAGCGAACAGCCAAAGTTACTGAAGATGAAGGAGATTCTGAAGTGTGTATAGAGCCCATCTTTCCTTAAACAATCATAGCAGAGATACAGAGATTACTATTCTGTTACATCACTATATATGGGGTTTTATGTTGCTTCTACCACCATCAGCCACCCTGCAGGGTAGAGAAATTTCCATATTTTTATAGAATCTGGAATCTCGTGTATACAAGTCTACCCCTAACTTAATTTACCCCAAACTAACTAATTAAAATGTAAACAATTGGAAAGATTCTGGTAGCACTTTTTTCAACTAGCATACGCTATTAAAAGACACAAATGTTTGTGGTGCATCAGATGAAATAAGCTGCAACGCATGGAAGCTTATGCCTAGTAATAAAATCTGTTAGTCAGAAAATGTGCTGCCAAGTTCCTCCGGACTATTTTTTTCTCTACCACACACTAACATGGTTCTCCTCCTACTATGTTTATAGAAAATGTATTAATCAATTTTAAAAAGACATCTCAAAAGGAGATGTCAAATAAGTTACCTATCCTACTGTGTTCCCAAAGTACACAGATTGAATCATGAAACAGTCTATTCAACCACCCCCCAAAAATGGTTCATTGCCTTGGAATTATTTTTATGTTTAAATTATTCCCAAAGTTTACAGATTGTCCTCAACTTACAATTACAACAGTTGTTAAGTGAATCACTGCAGATGTTCAGTGAATCTGGCTTTCTTATTGACTTTACTTGTCAGAAAGTCACAAAAGGTAATTCTATGACCCAGGGACACTGTAGTAGTCATAAATACAGGTCTGTGGCCAAGTCTCTGAATTTTGATCGCATGACCATGGGTATGCCCCCAATGCTTGTAAGTGTGAAAAATGGTCATTAGTCACTTTTTCAGTGCTGCTTTATTTAGAATGGTCACTAAATGAATGATCGTAAGTTGAGGACTACCTGTATTTGTTTATTGGGTTCCAGATATTTTTATTCAGTTTTTAACTGGCATCCTACTGAGGAAAATCCAACTGAGGATGAAACAATTCTGAGCCCACATAGTCTGGATTGACTACACTGTCTCATTCTCTGATGTTTCTTCACTCATTAATCCAGCCTTTCAAAGCATTTTTTTTACATAATATACAGGAATTCTATGTAGCTTGTTGCCAAAAATGGTTCTTATAGCCAGAGCACCCCCATGGAATCTGCTAGAACAAAGATAAAGTATATAGTTGGCTGTCTTCCAGTTTAGATATAGTCATCTTTTAGCAGATATAATTGCTGAGATAATTGTGATTCCATTAAGTGTTTGGCTTTTCTCTGAGGAAAAATGGTTTATTATATTTGAACAACAAAATAGGAAAGTAATGAGCTACTGTTCCTTCTGTGTAAATAAATGAAGTCCAGAGACGGTTTTGCATTAAACAAGCTTAATGGTTTCATTCAACTGGCTCTCTCCTTGTTCCCTTGATAGCTAGAGGTTGTTTAACAACAGCTAAAAAAGTTAAAAACAGCAAAAGAATGAAGTGGGGCTGCAGCCAACACATTAGAGAGGTGGAGTTGGTCAGAAAATAAATTTCCAGGACTTCTCTTTTATGCATGCTGCAGCTGAATTTGTTGCCATTATCAGATCAGCCTATGCTCACCATGATGAAAGAAAAACACCATTGTGAACATGTACTGATCATCCCATAAATGTAGATGAAATATATACATGTCTGGAGGAGGGGACTTCAGTCTCCCCTTCCATAAACCCTTCAGGAGAACCTCTCAATGATATAATTTTGGATGACTGCTGTTTTTCCATCTGTGGCATTGAAGCAATAGCAAAATAAATGGATTTGTGAGAAAGAAGAGCAGGCTGCAAAAGTTGGCTGCTCTTTGTGTGGAATAGGTTCACAAAAAAATAAAGTTCCTAAGAAAATAGAGATCTGAAGAAGAGGAAACTATATAAGGTCAAGCATATTACAAACAATAGTTTCCAATAATCCCCAATTTATGTCAGCAATTGATGCAGTCATAAAGCTGCATTGCTGAGACACCAATCCCTGCAATCCTGGTGGCTATAACTCTGAGGACTGATCATAATAATAAACATTTATTCAGTGTCATCATAACTTCAAAGGATTGCTGAACCAATAGACCCAGTTGAGAACTACCTGAATGTTGTTCCCTAAAGGATTTGCTTAGAGAAACACCCAGTTCTGCTTCTCACTTTGTTCCATAAGCAATATAGCCATTCTTCTGGGTATCCATATATGCAATGTGGATTTTGTCACCATAGCAGTGACTCTTAGAATCCTAGTTTACAGTCTCATCTTTGAAGAACAAACTTAATTTATATAAACTGAAGTAATTGAATGTATTTGAATTGAATTCAGTGAAGCATTGAAAGTAGCCCCTGCTTCAGACTATTAATCAATATAGACACACTGCATCACTTGGATATAAAAGACTTGCAAAAACAAACTATTATTTATTTTATGCTAAATAGGAAATGCAACACAGTATTCTAGGCAGCATTTGCCAGGTGCTTAGTTAGGTTTACAAAGAATAATCTTTCTTTCTGACAATAAGTATATATATTTTTCCCACTTCTTGATTATGAAGAGAGAAGTTTTATGCCTTCAAATAATATTTCTTTAAGTCGACTTAAGTTGTTTCTCAATACAGCATATTAATTTAAGGAAGATGGCTCAGCGATAGGTCACATGTTTTATCTGCAGATTATACTCTGGAAGAAAGCAGCAGTGAGTTTTTGGTAATTCACACTGAATGAACTATTATTTAATAAAACACTATGTTATACATTTTTTTTAGTTTTATGTTTATTATGCATGCATCTTATACATATAGCAAATTTGCACTGCAAAATCTATCTCACAAAATGTAGATATAGATATAAACAGATGTTCAGAAACAAAATATTCTGCTTCTTAACTCAGGTAATACTAGCCAGATGACCGTTTGAGTTTAGCTTAATCAAATCAAATGGTACAATTTGATGTAAATTCCTCATATTTTAAGGAAACGTAGCATCGAAATGAAGTTGCCAGCAGTAAGAAGCTTTTCATAACTTTCAACTGGAATTTGCCTTCCTGTCATACAAACCCATTGTTTTGTGCCCTGCAGTCTTGAACAACAGACAACTGTTGCAATTCTTTTATGTGATATCTTTTCAGGTACTTGACAAGACCATTCCTACCCTCATTCCTCTTTTTCAAGCCTAAACATTCTTACATCTTTCAGTCTCGCTTCATAAGATTTAAAGATTACTTTGTGACAAGAAGAGTTATAAAACATTATTATTATTTTGTTATTGCATATGCAAATAGCTGAACAGCAGCCCTTTTTAAAATCACCCATTCTCTCTTTGGGTTGGAAGGGCTGCTTCTAAGGAGTACTCTACATATCTGATGGATAAAATTGCTGAGATTTTCTCTGAGTTGGACTCTGATTGAGTAGATTTGGTTGATTTGCCTGAGACAAATCAGTTATATGTAAAAAGTCAGATTGCATACTTCCCAAGGAAGTGAACAAAGTTTTTGAGACCATTAGTCTGGCCACCACATAGTTCCTAATTGGTGAAGGCCTCCTGAGATGTGTCTACTCAGTCAAAATTGAACAATAAGATTTTGAAAATAAAATACTGTTTTGGATAAGTAAGGCCCTAAGCTGAGCACTAACCACATTTTAAAATGAAAACACTACTTTGGAAAAGCAGAGATTTGAACATTGATATATTTTGAGTGCTGAGCCTTTCACTTTCCTTCCTCCAATATGTTATTCAAATAAAAATATTTTTAAATTTAAAAATAAGCTCTCCTTCATTCAGGATGAAAATGAAATCATGCGAAGCAAGAAATCCCACCGCCATCTGAAAGGATAAAGACCTTCCTTAGGTTTTGCTCAATAACCACAAAAATTTCAGATTGCACAATACCTTCGGATGTCTAACGGCCAACAATACTTATGATATATTCTGGTCATTTGCAACTATTTTACTTCTGATTATTTCATCTGTAGAGTTACCTGATAGAATCTACTGGAGATATCATGTGTTGATGGGGAGCAGAGTATGATCAGTAGCCTTTCTTGGACACTCCAGAGGTTGGAAGGCATATGCCAAGCCTGGGCACCAGCTTCATCTATGCTACTCAGGTAAGAACTATCTGGTTTTCTGAAGACATTCTCTCCACTTGTTCAAGTCAGACTTTTTCTTTTTTCTTTTTTTAAATTTTTTTTATTGGTTTTAAAAAGTTACAGAATATAAAAAAAATAAAAAGATAAAAAGAAAGAAAGAGAAAAAATAAAAATAAAAAGAAAAGGGGTAAATAGCCTCCCCATATCGTGCAAACCAGATTACATTGGTAAAATTCATCACATTTATATAAAATAAGTTTAAAAAGCTTAAAATTATTTATTTATTTATTTTTCCTTTTAAAATTGTTTAAAGATATTTTAAACTGTATATAAAAAATATCAATCCCAATATTAATATTAAAATAGTAAA
>JANHGC010010504.1:105712-122290 GCA_027560395.1 Boaedon fuliginosus | reverse complement strand
AGTTTTTGGGGACCAAAACAAGAAAAAAAATCTTGGTGATTCACTTGCTTTCATTCATGCTCTCATTTGTGCCATACCCTCTCCCTCTCTCTCTCTCTCTCTCTCTCTCTCCCCTTCCCTCCCTCTCTCTGTCTATTTTCTGGAGGTGGGTATATATTACCATATATATTACCAGATATGCAGTGATCACTAAGCCTCAGATGAAGTAAACTGAGAGCCTCAAGGTCAGTGAAGATTATATAGAAACAAAGAAAAATACTAATCCATATTGTGTAATTAATTACATAATATTGCCTCCAATATAATGTAATTAAATGAGGCGTATACACTGGACCTTGAGGCTGACCCTTGGCTTTGCATTTCCCTGTTCCACCCACACAGAAGGGAAGCTGGGTATTCTGTTTCTACCTGACTGAATACTCAATTTATTGTGATAAAGGTGGCCCTGCTTCACATTTCCCTTGCTTGGCAGATTTAGACTCCCATTTTATATTTGTTACTTGTCTCAGGGTCAACTGTGGTTAGATGCAGCTTCAGAAAGCACTCTTCATTCCTGCTTGTTAGTTGAGTTACATGGGTAACTGTATTAATGTATTGTATTGTATGTATGTAATAATGTAATGTATTAATATTAAAACAGAAAGTATAAATTTGCTTTCTGGGCTGGGCTAGTTGGGAATAAAAATTCAAACATCTAAATCCCACATTTTAAATCAGATTCCTGTCAAATACCTTCTGGACAAACGAATTCCTCAGACATAAATTGTAGTGGGCAAGGAATGGACTTGAGAGACTGAAGGAAGAACCATTATCCAGACAATGGTCAAATAAAAGTGACTTGAGCTGCGGCAAAACTATAACCTGAGAAAATACAGATGGTCTTCAACTTACAATCACAATTGAGCCCAAAATTTATGTTGCTAACTGAAATATTTGTTAAGTGAGTTTTGTTCCATTTTACAACCTTTCTTGCCACAGTTGTTAAGTAAATAACTGATTGTTAAAATAGTAACACAGTTGTTAAGTGAATTTGGCTTCCCCATTGACTTTCCTTATCAGAAAGTCACAAAAGGTAATCACGTGACCCCAGAGCACTGCAAATGTCATAAATATGAGTCAGTTGCCAAGGTTCTGAAGTTTGATCCTGTGACCAATGGTTGTTAAGTCTGAAAAATGGTCAGAAATCACTTTTTCAGTGCCATTGTAACTGTGAACAGCCACTAAACAAACTGTTGTAAATCAAGGACTACCTGAATTTCAGATAAGACCTTCCCTAGCTCTCATGAAGGCAAAGGGAGGGAGAAGGAATCATATCCAGACTATATTTGTATAATAAAAATAATAATAGTATGCATGATTTTGGTTTCCTAATTTTATCTATCTTGAAGAACCAACATTAATTTGTATTTACTTTTGTGACCTTCCCGATCCAATCTTTACAGCAACCTTAAGCAAACCACCCTACATATATACCATACTGATATTTAACATAAAAATCGCATTACATTTTCTCTGTCTCTTTTAATTTTCACTGCTCCACATTCTCCATGACTACATTTCTTGCAACTACCTGGTTCTTTCTACACACATTATTGTAAATGATGTTCAGAAGTTCCCCTTGACCGGGGAAGAGAGGCGGGGTATAAATCCAATAAAAATAAAATAAATAAATAAGAGTAAGGAAGACAAACTTGACAGAAATATGCAAGAATCGTTAGCTAGAGAAAAGAGGAATTGAACTTTTTTTTTTAAGCCAAAGAACGAAAGTAACATTTAGAAGTAGTTCAGGAAGATGCCTCCCTGATTTATTGGATTATAGGATAAGAAGAAAGAGGAATTATAGAACAATCAGATTTTCAAGATTCTGGTATGGCAGCCTATCTCAATAAAAGTAGTTTTAGCCTTCTTCTAGAATTGATTCCTGGTCTGCTCTACTCAAGTGGCGCTGACAATTATGCAATGTCCATCTCTTGTCCTCCTTATTGCAGTAATTACTTTTTCTCTTTCACAGCTTGATAATTCGACCATGCATCTTTCCATTAGGATACTCCACAAGCTTGTGCGACATTAACGTCATTCTTTTCACTCTGTTTCAAGTGTCTTTTCCACATCTTCTTTCCAAGCTCAACTTCACTAATGTCCTTAAATCCATCACATGCAATAAGATAATTCACGTTTTTAGATTATTTTCTTTGTTGAATCTGAATTGACTTATACTTTAATATATATATTTGAAATAGAGATTTTTAAAAGCAATCATTGATACCCTTTTTTTGAATCTCTAATTGGCTCGATATTTTTTTCTAAAGCTCCTCTATCTCAGTCTATCCCATTAGCTAATACAGAGGTGGGGGACGATAGCCGCCTTATGACCTGTGGACTTCAACTCTCAGAATTCTTGAGCCAGAATGAAGTCCACAGGTCATCATTCCCTACCTCTGATCTAATAGAATAACTTTTTTCCCTGATCACAGTCAAAAAGATATCAATTTTTTTTCAGGACTTTTCCCTGCTTTTTTCATTATCTTTCAGGAGAGCCTATAAGTATCTACTTTTATACATGCTCACAAAAGCTTGATGACATCAATGAATCCTTTCTGACATACAGTTTAATCCTTTCATATATAGCACCTTGAAAGGGCTGCTAGGGTCTGGATCCTTCTGTCCTTTCTCCAAGCAAGTAGCTTCTTCCCTGTTCTCACCTGGCATCACAATGTCCTTTGCTCTGTCCTTCATTCTGGCCATGAGTCTGCTCTGGTCGCACACATGTGCACTTCTGCTCACCCAACTCAGCTCTCCTGCACCATCCTGTCACACGTCTGGCGCACCCTCTGGTCGCTGGCTCACTCACTTGCTTCGATCAGCTCACCTCTGATGTCTAAGGCTATTTGTACTCCAAGCATATTCACACTCCCCAAAACCAAGTTCTATAATCTAAAGATCAGCTTGCATGTCACTGCCTGTATCCCAACAACAAGGAGGTATAGGCAATGTATAGATAGAGAGATATTTAGAAGAAATGTGAAAATAAAATGTTTATTTCATTTTTTTACAATGTTTTTTTAAAATGTGACAAAAGATATGGAAACAAGGATTAGGTATTCTTCCAATTAGGTTCACTACGTTACAAAGGAGAAGAATCTTTTCAGTGAGGGCATTAATCTTAAAGTCAGAATCTGTAAACTAATTTAGCAAAGCAAGATGGCAAATAAAGAAAATGCTGTCTATACACAAAGTTAATGCTGTATTTGAAAAAGTAAAAAGAAAACAGCTACCAACAAGCAGACCCTCAACTGAGAGGACATGTCCATTATTTAAAGCAAGGGTGGGGAAAAATGGCCTTCTTATGACTTATGGACTTCAACTCCCAGAATTCCTGAGCCAGCCACAGTTTCCTACCTCTGATTTAAAGAATCAAGGAAAAGATATAGTCTAAAATAGATTATTTTAAAAAAATATGAGGAAGAGAAGCTGATGTCTGGAACAAATCCAGAATACCAAGGAATCCAAAAGATAGAAAAGATTCACAGGCAGCAGCTTGTAAGCAATGATCTGTTGAACTATAGAAACCAAAAAAAAAATATGAAAAAGAAATGCTTAAGTAATATGGAGCTGTTAGGTTTGTATTAACTTTAAACTGCCTATTTCCTTACTTCAAAAGAAGGCAAGTCCCATTTATGGCTCATTAAAATGGTGGTCAATAAGTAGATTGATTTTTCTCCTCTAATTGTCTGCTGGAATAATTTCAACACTTTTTTTCACAGGTGGAAATTACACTGACAAACTGGGGCAGGTTTGAAACAACGTCTGGTAACCACAGAGACTGTATAGATTTATTTTACAGTTATTTTATTCTATTGTTATAATGATGGTAGTAAAAGCTAATCCAAGAGACCAATAATAAAATTAAGAAGTAAAAATATACAAGTTAAGATTTAATTAAACCCTGAATAAAAAATGTCTTTACTGAACAGCAAAAAGGGAAAAGGGGTCGAGGCGGGAGGTAGGAAACTCTATGATCTAGGCATAGAAATAAAGCTTTTCCCACCCCTCAGCCAGCCATTCTACCCCAGTTTGAACATAATGCAACCATTTTGCAATGGCGTTTGATTCCTATTTAAGATTAGATCCATTGATACACCAGCTCAAATGATCTAGGAATCTAAAAGTTAGCAATCAGCTTTCTGAACTGCAAGCATATACTGCAAGGAAGAGATCAAAGAAGTTTCCTGAATAAGTCTAAGTAGAAGTTCTCAAAAGCTGCTAAGAAAAATTACAATGCTTGTCAGTTACAACTGCTGTCATTAATTGGATTTATATCCTGCCTTTTCCAATGAAAAATGAAACAAAATTCAGTTAGTAATAAAGAGAGAATAAAATACTGAATGTATCTCTTAAATACTTATGTGTTCATTTATTCATTCGTTTTAGTAGGTGTATAACTAATTTCCATTTATACATTAGCTATAGCTTTAACTGTAAAAGGTGAAATTGCCTTCATTCCCTCTTCTACTATAAATATTCCAAGGTAGCATTTCAATTTGTTTTGGAAATACAATTTTTAGATACAGAATGAGAGAGGGAGGGACAGGACAGACAGACAGACAGATGGAGGACAGAAACAGAGTTGGGAGTGTGCAAATAGTGCATTGTATCCACATCTTCAAAAAACATAGTGTCTTCTGGACATATTGAAATCTTCCTGGCTCCGTAAGTATTCAGTATTTGCTGTGATCATAATCTAAGTGTCCTCTAAAATAATAAAAAAGAAGTAAACTCTCCTTATATTTTGCTCAGCTCCTGGTGACTCATGGATATTATCCTGTACTTGATAAAGGTAACAGTAGAGAAGTGGGTTACCCCTGCTGCTTTCCAAGATTTCTTTTCATTTCTTGACTAGTCCCCTGCTTTGATATTTCCTGGAAGTTTCCTAGCCAAGTAATAACTAGGATTGACCTGCTTAGCTTCTGCCAAGATGCTGGCACTGTGAGCTCCCTGCATGAGTGCGTAGAAAGCTGAAACTTGAGTTTGTCAGGAGAGTTTAACTGAAGGGAGGAGAAAAAGCAGGTGATTGAAAAAGAAGAAGAGAAAGGAAGAACCAAGGAAAGGCAAAGGTGGCCGATTAGAGAGCTGCTGGTTGCCTATCGGGGGATTGAAATACTGCTAGTTGCTGGCCTAGCTGAGGCAGTTTTGGGAAACATACAGCAGCATGAAATTGGCTCTCCAGAGACTCAGCTCACCTAACTAGCAAACTGGAAGAGTAAAGAGGAAATTGGCAAGGGAGGTACTTTCTGTTATTGCCTTTTGATTTTCATCAAAAGAAAATAGAGGTAATCACTCTTATGATTTTTAGGGTATGTGTCATATTTACATTTCTCCCAGAACAACGTAAACTATACATGGTACAACTGCAGGCTGATTTCCTTCCTAGGTCTAGAGACAAAGTGAAGATTACCAGGGAAAATAGGAATTTCTTCAATCAGACATAAAAAGAACGTGCTGAGAACTTGCAACAACTCCAGGAAACCACCCAGAACAGAAAAGACCAACCATGTCAATAAGAACTCTTATGCTATAAGGTTTCAGAATATATTTGATTCTAGGGCCTCTCTCTGTTGAAGACTTTTTTGGAACTCCAAAAAAGTTGCAGGGACTGAAAAAGAGACTCTATAGGTTCTGCAAAGGGAATTATGCCTCTGCCCTCAAGAGAAGGAAATATTTTGTAGTGGTGATCAAAATTTTTTTTTTACTGAGGACTTCAGAAACAATCTGTCATACGGATGTTCCGTCAAGAAAAGTGCCCTGTCTTCCTGAGGTATGAAGGACAGATTCCCTAAAGACCCCATTCTACTGATTCATGTGGAAACAAGCAAGAGCTAGACGTGAGAATGAGATAGCTTCAGACCCATGTTGTGTTTTCTCCAGTCCTCCTGTTGACCCATGTGATTGCACAAGAGAATGTGAATACTAGTTGTGCACATGGTTTGGAGTTTTGGAGACACATTTCCAAGATGAATGGCTCTTGGAAACCATCTCACTAATCTGAATCCAGTAGAGAAAGACAAAGACAGCCTAAAAAATAATGCATTGTCATAGGCTGGAATTAGGATTGGGAGCAGTATGCAGAATAGTGATAGTGATAGTGATATTGCTTGACTTGAGGATTCCAGCATTTCTACAAATATGGGGAACAAAGAGGAAGAACTAAAAGTGATAATGTCAGAAGGCAAATAAGATTTACCAGGCATTACCACAACCTGTTGGGATGAAATTCATGAGTAGAAGATATAAACAATATATTCACAAACCCCATCAAACCTTACTTCTTGGGGAACTCTCATCTATTGATTGAATTAAAATAATTAGAAAAGCAATGCAATATTCATATAAATTAGATGTGACTCTGTTCATATTTTGTTTATTTTAAACCCTTTATTTTTTTATAAACAACTCAAGGCAGAAAACATATCCAATACACCTTCTTCCTCCTATTTTCCCTACAATAACCCTGTGAGGTGAGTTGGGCTGAGACCATTTCCCATCACAACATTAGATTCACACTTTGTATCCAACTGTTATCAATAAAGGGAAACTGCAGTTATGAAGGGGTGATAATGAAAGAACCTAATGTATTTCTGGACACAAGGACTAATGTAGCTTGTCAACATATTCACCCAAAGTCGTTTGTATATTTTCAGTATGGTCTAAAGAACTTGTTTAACTCCTATTAGAATTCCCACTATAAATAGATGATAGATAGATGATAGATAGATAGATAGATAGATAGATAGATAGATAGATAGATAGATAGATGGACATCAGATAGATAAAGCCATGTTTCTGTCTATAGAAGTCACCTCTGTTGTGAAGGAATAATAAGACTACTTCTCAGGTTCAGCAGGGAAGCCACACTTAATCACACACCTAGCATAAAGGATTTAGGAGTTGGAACATTTATATCCCAAGAAATCTCTGCCCATTCACCTAACAAGCCAATCCAGGTTAGGTGAGAAATGAAATGTCTCTGTAGAACACATGTAGGAGTTACCTTATAGGGGAGATGGGTGGCATAAAAAAATAAATGGATGGATGGATGGATAGGTAGATAGATAGAAAGACAGATAGACAGATAGATCGATTGATCCACTAACTAACTTGTTCAGCCTGAGGAAACTACCTGGATAAGCAGCAAAATGTTTTGAACCAACAAGAAAAGAAGTCCAGGTGCCACAACTCAACTTCCGGGCTTCCAAGAATATGTTGTATATGAATTGTGGTGAGCAGCTCCTAATACAACAATAACCTAGCAATGTTTTTAAAAAATGCTGATAAATCCTCAAGGGCATTCAGAAGCTCAGGGATTAGATTTACATTGAAGTTAAAATTCAGAGATTACAAAAATCATTTTGTAAAGGAATCAGGAGGTACAAATGGTTGCTGTATGCTACTTTGACATGTTCATCACTAAAAGCATATTGCAAAGCCTAAATCCCTCATATAAACCTGTGCCTTTTTAACCTAAAATCCCTGAAAGCAGTGTGCTGCATTTTCGGCCAATTGTTAAGTCTGATTTAATTCCTTCAGTATTATCATTTTAGCAGCGATATTTTTGCTTTTGAATTAAAATACTGAACATATTGATTACCTCTTAAAACAATATGATCAACAGTGTACCTTGCAAAACAAATTTGTATTTAATATTTATTTTATTGCAGTATAGCACTGAAAATGATCATATTAAAACTTATTTTTAGTTTGAAACAAATAATAAGTCTTGAAACAAATAACCATTTGATTTAGTTAACATTTTAAAATCAAACTTCATTTCTTTCACTCTTCCCACATTAGGTTCACATATACTGTAAATTAGGGTTGGTCTGATGGAAATAAATTCCTTACTCCAGTTCTTTGTTTAAAAGGCAGTAATTCCAGAACCATGTCTGTAGGCTAGGAAATAAACAAAAATCTTCTAAGGTGGAAATGGAAATTTCTTTGCTATCACCGCCAAGGAATTACATAGACTTGTCTATAATGTCTTCAAGAGTTGAGCTATACCTAAGTAATAAACAGTGCTAAAAATACTGTTTCCAATTTTTTTATTCAGTTAAAGTAATCAATAAACAAAAAGAAAAATACATCGGCTAGTGTTAAAAGGTAAACACAACTTCAAAATTATTATGCATTATCATTAAAAAAGAAGACATCTGAAAATCAAATTATAAAAGACCAGCTCCAAAAACTTTGACCTCATTGCTCAAAGTTTTCATCCTCCTGCTGTTAAAAGAAAAAGGCAAAGAAGACTAAGATTAATACTTGTTGTATTAACCTTATGACAATAGAAAATCAATTACACATTGTTTAAAACCACCTTCTACTTGTTTACCAAGTCTATAACGTTCCACCCTATTATGAATATGATCCACCCTATTACGAATCACACAAATCACCAATTTGAATTTCGTCAAATTCCTTCAACTTTTTATGGAGAATAGTTACTGGCCATAAACCATTCCTGGGAAACCTCTAAATGCCGTGGTTCAAATCAAGTAAAGAAAAATGCTTAAATTGAAAATACTGCCAAAAAGTAAATCAAACTCATAGCAAAAGGATTCTGCTGTTGTTTTAAAAATAGCTTCCTCTGAGACTGAACTGATTCAAAGTAAATAATATTGCAAGACGTCCAGCTATGAGAAGAAGAAGAAAAAATAGATCCAAATTGGTGCAATAGGTTTTTGTGAGTAAATGACTTCCAAATTACATCTGCAACTCAATATTTTCCATAGTTCTTGAAGCACTAAATGCATTGAAACCATATAGTTTTGCAATACATGCTAGGATTCCAGTGGAGTCAGATAATACGGTGTGCGATGGTTATAAAGAACACAAATTCCAGGCTGGGGGTTATTAGAAATGGGATACACAACAAATGGGATGCTGCAATTCTCCTATACAAATTTTATGATGTGGCTGCATCTAGAATACTGTGTGCAGCTCTGATTTTCATTTTTCAAGAGGGTCATTGTAGAGCTGGAATAAAAGGGAGGCAACCAAGCAACCCCACCTTCAATTTGGGGAAAGGATGCAACAGGGAAGCTGCTTGCATTAGAGAAAAATGCATACAGGGAGATATATGTACAGAAAGAATGATGTTTATAAGGAAAGGCTGATGGTTCAAATTTTATTTATTTATTTATTGGATTTATACCCTGCCTCTCTTCACCCCTTCCAGGGGAACTCGAGGTGGCAATTATGACTTGACTGCAGCAGCCTAGCTTTATAAAATGTAATGAATAAATAATGTAAATACATTGCATAGAATTGGGATGGGATGGTGGAATTGTATAATGGCTATGTCAAGTAAGAAGCAACACATTTAGTAATAGTATCATTGTTGTACTGCTTGAGACTCTTCCAGGAAATGAGAGACCAAGTGATATGAAAGAAGAATGGGAGCAGGACAGACCATTTATGGGATGTCCTAAATGCATCTACGCCTCTATGGTGGCACAAATCTCAGCAGATAGCAGTTCCTATCTTGTATGGACTTGGAAGTTAAGTAAGGCTGTAAACTGGAATGGGAGATTACCAAAAATATCCTGGAGGAATGCCAAATTACTTCTATATTGTTGCCAAGAAAATGCATGAATATGTCAAGGAAGCCATCACAAGTCAAGCTTCACTTGAGACTTTTTTTGTGATAAAAAGCTATGTATGTTGGTGACTTAATATAAAAGTTGTGGGGAATGAGGGATTGAAACTTTGATACAATAATAACTTATCAAAACAAAGGGGAATCATCTGTTAGACTTAGATATCATTACACCAGTAAGATCCATTTTTTGATATCTCTGCTAAAAGTACTTAGGGAAATATGAATTTATCATCCTTTCCTAATGTATTCTAGATTTCGGGAGTTGCCTGTGAATAAATGTGTGCATCAAGGGATTGTAAGGGAAATAAATTTGGATGAAAGAGCATTTGAAAGACAACTCACACAATGAACAATCATTTTGTACTTTAGATAAAAAGCAGAATGAAGTTTGTATTTGCTGCTGTAGTTGCCAAGCAACTATAGGACTCGGAGATGTACAAAATAATTTAGTTGGAATCGTTCCAATTTTCAACATGTTGAAGGTGTATATACATGAATGTTTTTTTCTTGAGATAGGAATAATTAAACATTAAGTTATTTGAATACAATTACTGAATTGTTGAAATGGGTGTTGGACTGAAAACATCTCTGATGACATTACAGCTAAACTGGCTTTGTTTAATTAATCAAATTTTGGCTTAATATGCTGACATGCGAGTGCACTTTATGCTCATGCATACAATTATTTTCTTTTTATAAGCTACAATAGATTATTCCATAAGTGCTTGATTAATCATAGTTTCTTGTCATTTCTGAATTGCGTAACACTGTATGCTGTACTAGAATGTAAAACAGCCAAGATCTTCAATCAACTTTAAAGTGTGCTTTAAGATTCTGGCTTGTACCAAAAATCTATAATTTGCCAGTTCACTAATAATTGAAAATGAATGAAAATTTAATTGAAAGCCTCTCAGTTTTTTGCACTGAGTGAAGAAACAAAAAATAGTATGAGGATTAAACATAGTACATATGAAGCTAGCTTATAAACTAAAGTGCTAGCAATTTGGAATGCACCATAAAGTACTTCATGGGAGGAAGGACGATAGCAAAATATATATTACAACATTGTACTTGTTAGTGATGTTGTGATACAAGGAGGAAAAGCTGAGATTTAACATCATGACACATACCATTTTCGCATTATTGCAGTTCGCGCCATACTTCTATGGAGCCATAAAGACTCCCTTGGGAGATTATCTTGAAAAAATTAAAGTGATCTTTTTCCATTTCCACAAATAATAAATTGTGGTAGGCAATGAATTCATTTCAAGTATTCAGTTTTATAGAAATACTAGCTGTTTACCCGGCATTGCCTGGTTAATTCTCTGGCGTGGTGCTGCTGAGGCAGGATGGCCACAGGGCTCTTGCTGTGCCCTCCCTGCCTCTCAGCTGCCGGTTACCTGGGCAGGGCGTGGTGGATAGCTGCGGCCGGGCGATCGCCACCATCCTGTTGTGCCGGGACGAAGTGGGAAGGCTTGAAGGACATGCGCAGTACACAGAGGGGCCACGCGTAGCTGTTCTCTGGCGCGGAAAGAGGAATTTTTTGTGGTTTACCAGTCAGTGTAGGTAGGGGGGTGGGACGTTCAGCTGCATTTTAAGGGGGCTCAGAGGCCTGGGGGGCATGTGTAACCCCCCCAGTGTTTGTCTCCAGAGGGTAAGTGATCTGCGTGTCAAGTTTGGGGAAGATTGGTGCAGGCAGGGAAGAGCCTATTGAGGACATACACACCCATTCACACACCCACATCTCTCTTATAGATATGGATTGAAACATGAATAAAATGATTTATTAGATCATCAACATCTGAAATAACATAATTAATACAGTTCAGAAATGATATGTTGGTTACTTATAAAATAGCAGTAGAAACCCTCATCCAGGGACATTTAATGCATCCTCCCAAATTCCTTAAGGAAAGATCGAATACCACACTAATATCCCCAGTAAAAGATTTATTATAAATGATATTTACTTCTTACCAATCAAGTTTACAAATTGAGAAAAAAGATGAAGTTCTTGCTCAGATACATAGAATGGGATATGATAATAGGGAGGATAATCAGGAGTAATTTTCACAGACATTTAAACCAAAATCTAGATATCTAGATTTAAAGACAAGTTCTTGTAAAATCATGAGTAGAATACCAGTGAAGATGATAGATGAAGATTCTGTCTTGGAAGTTTTTAAGAAGAATCTGGATAGCCAAACTGTTGTAAGTGGTTTCCCTGCACAGTGGGAAAAATTAGATTAGATCCTCCTAACACTACCTTCCAATTCTACAGTTCGATGATTCTATTTTTTGCTTGTCCCCTGGAAAGGGATCCTGTATCTATTACTTTCTTATTTCAGTGAAATAAGGTGAGGGTATCAACACATATTTTCAGTGGCAACAGCCTGCACTTTCCTGGTTTATTCTACACAAGATCTTTTGGAATTGAAGGAGTGCTCACAGTCTAAACAATGGCCACCAGACTTCTCCAATGACTTTATCAGGGATGGGATTTGGGATCCTGAAAGATGGCATGCTACAACTTTATAAGGGAATTTATAAGGAAATTCATAAGGGAATTTTAGAGGGTTTTTTAAGGGGTTCAGAGGGATGGGGGGTATAAATGTCCCTGGTGGAGAGACCCTGCCCCACCCCACTGAGTGCAATAGGCAGAAATGGGTTAGGGGTTAGTGGAATCCCGCTGAGGGATTCTCAGCTTTCCCAGAATCTTTCCCAGCTTTCCCAGCATCTCAACATTGATCTTACACCCTTCCCAGCACTCCAACAGAGCGGTCTCATTCAAAGTCACAAAGTTCTCAAATGCGGCTTTGCCTTCTGGCAAAACAAAGGAGAGAGACGAAAAATATAGCAAAAAGCTTCCATCAGTGGAAGATTGAACAGCCAGCATTCCAAAAGAAATCAGTAAAAGAACACAGTATGTATAATCTTATTTCATAGGTAAAGTGTATTCTAACTCTTGGTGATTTCATGGATGCTTTCATAAAGCTTCCTTGGCAACAATAAGGAATACTTTGTCATTGTCATCACTGTCACCCTCTCCTTTCCAGTTTTATTGTTATGAGTTGAGTGTAGCAGATCCTGATGGACTGACACTCTTTGTGTCACACAGAGCTGGAAAAGACTATCTGTCCATCAGGAACTGTCATAAACCTACCTCCTAGCTTTGCACACATTGAGATTTTAATTTCATCCAGTCTTTGTAAGGTTGCCATGTTTTCCAGTGAGATGGACAGTGAAGACAAGGGGTCAGTAGGGTCCAAAATATGCCCCAAGGCAAAGTTTGACTCAGATTAAATATCATAGCCTGCTCTGGCAAGGCAAACATACCATAGTCTGTTTGAATAATTATGAATATAAACTGAGAAGCAATATCCTAATAATTTCTTTCTAAAATAGATTTCACCCAAGATTATGAAGTTCCAAAAAGAAAAGTTTTCCCCCATACAACAATACACAGCTTCCGTTTGGAGAAAGTGCCACACACTGTTTTCTACAGCAAAATGATACTTCTAGCAGTCAAATTTATAAATACATATTTAAATATCTTTATGCACAGAAATGAATTTTCAAACATGACTAAAAGTGCATGAAATCAACATCAGAAATTAAACATATAATATTATCACCAGAGGACACCCAACAAAAATAATGGTGTGGTCCATGAAAAAAAAAATATCTAAGACCTATTGGATGAAAACAAAACAGAACAAGATCACTGGTTTGGACAGAAACTATGCAAACAATTTTGGAATTTAACAGCAGTGTTTCCTACATTGATCTGAATACATAAAATCAGTGTCTAAAAATGAGGGTATTGGGAGAAACTTTGAAGGAAGTAAATACTTTCAAAATGGAAGAAAAAAAGCATGTAGGGTATAAACCATATACTATACATTTGCATATAAAAGGATTGATGTGGTTATAAACATACTTGTTAATAAAAGGAAAGCAAATCCACTACATACCTTAGAAATAAGTTGCATTGCAATATTGAACTGGAATATTTGTTTAGCCAAAGTCTAAGTTGTTGCAATCTTAAAGCTTGTAAATTAAAACGTATCTGAAGATACAAGAGTACCAATAACAAAGCAATCTGTCAAATAAACATTAAAGAATAAATAGTACATTTTTTTTGCCAAAAGTTTAACTCTTTAAATGTTTTGTTCCTTCAGTTGAAGCTGCAGTGAATGGATGCACAGAACAGTACATGGTTTCTAAATTTCTGAATTTGTAAGTACATCTTATACTTACAATTTGTAAGTATAACCAATAATAATAATAATAATAATAATAATAATAATAATAATAATGATAATAATAATGATAATAATTTCCTCCTCCTCCTCCTCCTCCTCCTTAGCATATTCCCACAAGTGCAGGGTTTGCTATCCTAATATACTGTAACCATAAATATGTAATTGATTTGTTTCTTCTCATTTTCATCATGCATTATTGGTAGCAAGAGGTTTTTAAATACTATTTTCTACTTTTAGTTTTAGACTTATTTGTTTCTTTGAGAAATCTTTGCAAAAGATTTCAGGTGTTGCATTATAAGTGAGAGTCAAATAAATGAGTATATAAACAAATAAGTAAGTGATTAGCAATGAGAAATAATGGTTACCTATCTCCACCCATTTCCTGTTTTTTTAAAAATAATATTTCTTCTAATTACATTTAACAGGAGGAGGAGAGATAAAAGATTGGAGAGTTTAATAAGCATCAAATAATTTGTCAAAGGTATTTCCTCCTTATTAGGTGTCATGTTTGGGATCCATGATCTCTAAGCATTAAAATGCTTACTAGAATTAAATACTAAAGTTGCAGTTGAAGTGTGACGTTAGAAAGATGGACGGCTGAGTCAGCCTTGAGCAGGTCAGGTTTAATACTCTTTCTATCTTGGTTGTTCAAAATCTAACTTACACTTACATAGAATACTACAGAAAAAAAATCCTTGTCTCCACAATTCTGATCTTTATAAAGACACATCATGCATCTGAATATCTTTTCCAGTATCTTTTTTATTGCAACTGTACCAAGTTCTAGTCTATGATGTAGTCCTTTATGATAGTCAATCTAGAAACCAGAAGTTATCCACCATTTCAATATCTCCTTGTAGGGTTGATGGGAGATTGCTGCACCTATTGGCATTGCTTTCATTGTGCTCCTTCACCTTCATTATGAAAGTTTGTATACCATTGCATTTTTAGGAATAGTATTAGCAGCATATTTCTTTCTCCAATTTTAAAACCACACTCATTTTCTCCCAAGTAATGAAAGACACAGATTCTTCAAAACCTTATACTAAAGAACTATTGTGATGGTATGACTATTGTTGCTTTCCAGAAGAAAAGCATTGACAGTCCAAATTGCTACAGAAAAATATTAAAAGCTAAGATTCTACACATAAGCATTAGTTGTTACTATCTTTTTATAGTACAGTTCGCACTCCAAGCAGTGCCCTTGTAGAACCGTTTAGCTCCAAAATATAATTAGAGTTTCAATTCCATTCCATCTTAGAACGTTACTCATTCTGCCTAAAGTATTCAAGCTTTTTCTTTTATTTATCCCTTCTTGCCCAAGAACTGCAGTTAATTTAATACTTCTACATTAGGAGGGCATATTAGGCAATACAATCAGTTCCTGGATTATTTACTGTAGTTTGCTATCCCAAATCTTTATACAGGATCAGTAATTTGTGAAACATCTCCCTTAATGTTTTTTGTGTTCTTCTTAACTACTTGTTTATAGTAGTCACACTTGATATAGTTAAACACACTTTTTTCCTAATAATAAGTCAAGCAAATAAAGAAGAAAGTCAGAAATGTCAGAAGTTATATCTTTCATTATATCTGTGTTATAATTAGCTTTGTACAAGGTGACAAAAATTCAACTTGAAAAGCTTCACAAAGCAGAGTCAATGTGATTTTCTTTATTGAGGCAAGGTGAATTGCTTCAATGAAGCCCTGGGCATGACCTCTGTCTCCTGTCCATCAGATTCTGCATGTTCTCTTTTTGATGAATATTGCTGGAGAATCTGTAGAAAAGAGTGGCTTCATAAGCAGAGCACATCCAGGCAACAGATTTGCTTCTTTTCACTCTTAAATAAGCAGCCTTGAAAATTCTGTACTGTCTTACTTATCCTAGACTCTCTATATGTGCACTTAGATTCAGCATGCAAGAAAGACTGTTTTACTCCACTCTTCTTTCTATATAGACATCAGCCTGCACTTTGAGCAAGGGGGCATATTGTGATGGAGAAAATGACTGCTAAAGAAAACAAACATATATGCTAATATGTTTGGTCTTTGGATCAAGGTATTAATCAATGATGTGGCTTAGGTAAGTGTTCCTTTATGTTTGGAAAATTCAAGACATTTAGAACATTTGCACTATGTGCATTTGTGCTAATCCCTTTGAATCAGTGTTGACCTGGACTAGTCCCTGCAGTTTTCTTCGCAACATTTTTTTGGAAGTAATTGCCTTTTTTCCTAGGAATGAGGGAAAATGACTGCCCCAAAGTTACTCAACTAGCTTTACATGTAAGTCCAGACTAGAACTCACAATTTCCTGGTTTCTATGCTTTAACCTGTTTACACATCCCATGGATTGCAAAAACAACAAATGAAGAAGTCCCAGATTGAACATCATCAAAAATATCACTTGAAGCCAAGATCACCAAACAAAGGCCAAATACTCTGGCCATGTCATACAAGCTGACTCTCTTGAAAAGTCAATTGTGCTGGGAGTGATCAGCTGAAAAAAAGGTAAGGGGCCACCCTAGTACAGTTGGCTGGACACTATAAAGCAGCAGTCCCCAACCTTTTGGGTACCAGGGACTGGTTTATTTATTTATTTATTTATTTATTTGATTTATATCCCGCCTCTCTTCCCCCAAAGGGGAACTCGAGGCGGCGTAC
>JANHGC010010504.1:88289-105612 GCA_027560395.1 Boaedon fuliginosus | reverse complement strand
TACCAGCACCTTGAATTGCACCCGGAAGACCACTGGCAACCAATGCAGCTCACGGAGGATTGGTGTCACATGGGAGTGGAGAGGTTTTTCCATGGACTGGAGGGGGTATGGTTTTGTGCCCTGCCTGCATCCTGCGAATGGGGCTTTGCTTGTTTGCATGGCCCGATTGCTGGTTTGCCATGGACCTATAAAACTATCAAATAGTATTTTATTAGTAGCCATCTAACAGCTAAGAAATTCAGATTCTTTTCCTCTACATTCTCTCTCTCCTTCTCCCTTCCTCTCCCTCTCTCTCTTACTCTCACATGCACACATACAACCCAGCCTTTGTGATGGCTGATATGAAAGCAGTAATAAAACAAAGCTTGATTTTTGTGCTTAGAGTTAAGTAAGGTGGTAACTGTGCTGCTAGTAAGGCACAGTTCTCTTTAGTCTCTTATTTCAGCTTCTTACCATTTGCACTGGAGAAAATTTATCTCTTCCCTTGGAATCCTCCTGGGTTCAAAAAGGACATTGATAGATTGGAGCAGGTCCAGAGAAGATAGTGAAAGGATTGGAAATCAAGTCCTATGAGAAAAGCTTAAAAGACCTAGGTATATTTAGCTTGAAAGCTTGGCCTGTGAGAAAATGTGTTATCTCTAATTGTTCCAGATGATACTATCAGCACCAAAGACCAGTTTTAGTGAATACATGACAGGAGAGCAGAGAGTTCTGGGCTGGGCTATGACATGCTGTCACATCTCCCTCCAACTATTGATATTATAATGTTCAATTGCCTGAGATTTTAAAAATTAGGAAAAAATTATGGTGAAGGGAAAAACATTTTGCTACTGTATTTTAAAGGAGCCAAATATGTACTATTTTCTGGTTTCTTATCAGACTAAACATTGCAGGGGTTCTTCTTTATGAACTTATTATAAAGATTATGCATTGAATAAATTACATGCACTCTGCCATTACACAAACAGTACCAAGGCACTTACTTATTTGAATGCAACTTGATTGCATCCATATATATTGTTTGTTTTTTACTATTCTCTTTTCCTTCAGTGTTTGTGGTTTTTAAAATGAGGATTTGATTGGAATGCTTTTGACATTATTAACAATTGCACAGAGAAGTCTGAAAAGCCTTCTTCTCTCTATGGTGCCAGATCAGTATTACAGGGAGCACCCCCCTCCCCCATTATTCATAGCAATAAATCTAATCAGAGGTTCGTGCTGGCAGAGCTACATTCCATGACCTTTCCCCCAAGTTAAGTCATCTGAAAGCTGTGAGACAAGGAGGCATGGCAGGTAGCCCCCCCCTCTGGGAAAAATATATATTAGTTTCTTTTCTGGAAAAACAATAAAACATTTTGACAACTAAAAATAAATGATGCATGGAATACAGTTTAACAAGGATTTAAATTTAAAAAATTGACTTTGCTGATGATATGCATTTCTGAGTCCAAACAAAGATGAAGAATTTGGCTAGAACTAAATCATGGTTTGCCTAACTAGTGTTTAGTCAACAAAACACAACTTGCTGAGTTCATACAATGTGCAAAGTCATTCGCCATGTTGGCAAACCACAATAGTTGGCTTTACATAGCAAACGAAGCCAAAACTAAATAAACCATGTAACAGCTTGTTGCAGTGTATGAGCACTTTATGTATGAAAATCTATACTACTTATATCCAAACTGCCTCATTTCCCATCCACTTCTGACTACATGTGCTCAATCTGTTGATTTTAAAGATTTAAACTCATCAAATGTTTCTTGAGAGTTCAAGGATGACAAACAAGAAATATCACCTTGTAGAGTATTTTTCCAATACATTGAAAAAAATTGGATTTGCTTTAAATATATGAACACCTTCAATGATAGCTACATGCAAGATATAAATCACTTTTATAATAGCGGTGCATACAATAGTACTATATTTAAAATATCTGCTAGAGACCATTAAGACGAATAAAACTACATTAATTTTGCATTAAAGGTACGGACAAGTACTGCTTAATTACTTAAAAGCTTTCTCAATTGTTCAACAGTAGGCAATATGAACATCCATTTTATAATATATTATTAAAAAAATTATTCAGTAAGTTCTGGGGCATGTTGCATTAAGCACTAGGACTGGCATAGACATAAATGTATTCATATATCCTGTCACGATTCTAAGACTCTACAATCCAGAAAGAAAAAGTCAAGACGGCTCTCATTAGTTAATTTTATTGTTAAGAAGGAAAGAGATTAGTATACAGAAATTGAGATAAGATCTGGAAGTGTCAACCACTCCTTTGAAGAATCTAGGAGAAGCACTTTCTCCCTAGGTGCATCCATCCTGTAGAATAGCCTATCCCATGAGGTTGGTATGGATCAATCCTACTAGGCATCTGAAAGGTTATATAAACCAAACTCTTTTCTCAGGCCCCGGATTTGGATGGAGAAGCCTTGATAGTAGTGAGAAATATTTTTGCATTGTTTTTGTTCACAATGTAGAGGATGTATTTCTTTTGTTTTTGATAATGCTTGACGTTAGCTGTTATTGACTATTTTCAACCCTAAGGTGAACGTTATCTGAGTCATTCTGTGGTTGAGGTGGTATACAAGTTGACAAAAAAAAAATCCTTCTTGGAAACTGAATAAGCTCAAGTTTTATCACTCATTTAGATTAGATAATGAATTCATTAATATGGGGACTCTGAAAGTCATTTGAATCTCTTTTTCCCAAAATGCAAGGCCAAAGGGCTAAACTACCCTTTTCATGATAGGACTGGCCCTGTAATAGCCATTTGCTCATTATTAATTGTATTTTGAGATACTCCATTTCTTTCCCAAATCCAGATTCAGCCCTGAGATCTCTTACAATCCACAAAGTCTGCCTTTAAATGGGTGCAGTTAGTAATCTATTTGTGGCTTGGCAAACTGCAGGTTGTGCAAACATGGGAGTCTGAATTATCTCCCTTAATTAAACTAATGAACAAAGGATCTAACAAATTAAAAGCAAACTACAGCTCTCTTTTCTGTTTTTTTTTTTACTGGGCAAAGTCAGAGCCCTGCATTTGTATGTCATGTTACACTTGGCTGTGATACAGATGACTCATTAGTGACATTACAAATAGAAGAACTAGCAGGTGAGTACAAGAGCTTTCACCGCTAAGTATATTTTGTGGAAGGATCCAGGAGATGAGTACAAGGAAGCTTATTCTTAGCAATATATGATACATAAATGATCCTGCAGCATAGTAATTGTTGCAGATGGAAATGGTCATATATTAAAAATGGTAACCATCTAAAAGTACCAAAGAAATATCCACCAAACACTGTTCACCAGATGTGCTGGACTGTTGTAAAGCAATACAGTCAATGCAATTCAATCTGAAGTTTGATTTTCCTGCAAATTATTACATTTTGAATTCAATAAATTTAACACCATTCATTCTGCGTTCTCCCCTTAAGTTTGTTTTTATTGCAGATTCTTTCAGTTTCAGAGATTCCTCTTGAGCATGGATGTGTTGTGAAAGATAAAAGCTAGAGAAGCACACCTAGCACAGATAGCATAGTGAAGAAAGTGAGATATAGACATTTATCCTTCCATAATATTAGAAATATAAATGAATAAAATATTCTCGGAATTCCAAATTTGTCCATTAGGCCCCATGACCTAGTAATCTATTTATTCATGTTATGTATAAATATGTATGCACGCATTTTCTCCATTTACATGAAAAGTTAAGTGTAGAGATACTTATGTTGAAAGATCATTTTCTCAAACACAATAAAATTTAAGTGGTTAAAAATACTTTTAAGAGAGAAAATACAAAATCCTGTTAAAATAGATAATAATAGAAATATTAAATTTAAAATATGAAAAAATGAAGGGAAAACAAAAAGAACAAGCTGTTCCCCACAATTTTTGTTACAAAGACTGTAATTAAGAGGATTCTCTCTCCATTATTTGCCACAAATGCTGAGGAGCCACTTTGTATAAAACCTGCAGAATTTATGGAAGAAAAAATTATTCATGCTGCTTTCTTTCTTATAGACGATCAAGAAGATCTATGATGGACAACATAATCTCTTGGTGATTCTGTCCTTAGTTTAGATGATTAATAAGGGAAAAGTCTATCAATATTTTTCAGCATCCTAGCTAAATGGAACTTTGTCAACAGTCAACAACACTGTTGCTTGTTCCCCAAGACTCATAGAATACTACTCCTGGGGAACAAGCTATCAAAGAGGTTTATTGCTACTGTAACCTGCAGGTAGATTTTCCAGAAATCTACTTCCAGAAATCTTTTTCAGAGTGAGAAACAGGATTCTGGACCTGACAGACTACCACAATGGGGACCTTCAACATATTTCTCCAAATATTGTTAGAGTCAAACTTTCATCAACAGTTTTTGATAACCTGATAGACAGTCAAATAGGTCCTGTAAATAAATAAACTCCAACCAATTGCATCTCTATATTTTCTAAGACAAGTAATCAGAGATACCACATTTTTCAGAGTATAAGACTCTCTGAAGTATAAAATGCACCCAATTTTTGGGGAGGAAAACAAGGAGGGGGGATCTGCATCTACCTCCCAGCAATTTGTCTTCTGTGCTAAATCAGGCTGAAACTAAAACTGAAACAGGATTCAAAACAGGGGACAAAGGAAAAAAAATCTGGGAAGATTTCTTTTCCCCTTGTTTTCGTTGCCAGAGGCTGTTCTGCTGAATCAGTCTGCACTGAAACTGGATTCAGCACAGGAGATGCAGGGGGAAAGTTTCAGTTTCAGCATGGACTGATTGAGCAGCTGATACCCCCAATCAGCTGTTGTGCAGAGGTAGAGATCCCTGCAGCCTTGCTGACAATGGGTGGAACAGGCATGGAGGCTGTGATGTGCTCTGCAGCCTGGAACAGATGCATGCAGAAGACGAAAATGATGGGTGGGTGGGGCTACATTCGAAGTATAAGACACACCCTAATTTTCAGCCCCTTTTAGGGACGGGGAAGTGCGTCTTATACTCCGAAAAATATGGTAACTAATTTAGGGTGAAGTAAATGGCAAGACTAATCCCCCCCCCCCAGTTAAGGATCATAGTGGAAAGCTGGGTGGTCTTTGAATTTATTAAATTGCTCGCCCAATTTCTGATGCTAGAAAAATAATCCTCAACAGTTGAAGAAGGTACAAACAAAGAATTTTGCAGCACTTTCTTAGATTGGAGCTTTTCTGTATCATCCTTGGAATTCCTAATGTGGATCATATGCAATTTTAATTCAACTAGTAATACATCTTTAAATTTTATTTTATTTATTCTATGCATTTTTGAAATAATTTATGTACATAGCGAGAATCAAATATCAAGAAAAATATTTCTTACATATACCATACTTTCAGTAAGCTGTTATATTAAATATTACTACACTGTTTCTTATTCTATTAGAATATAAAATTGTGATTAAACATTTGGTTAAATGGCTGAAGCTTAGAGATGTAATATCCATCTACACCAATAAGAATCTGCATTTTTTAGCTTATTTCTTGAATTTTAGTTAAGTTAAAAGCGGGGGGGGGGGGGGACACTATCACTGTCAACTAAACTAAGATCCTTGCAATTTTATAAAGGACACGTGATTTAGAAGAGTTTTTCCAATTAAGTTTTTCTTAACACAATCTGGATATGGTACATTAAGTTTTGTTTATCTAGTTTATCTAGTTTCTCATCTAGTTGCTTTAATTTAGCTTTTATATATGGCAGCAGTAAAGAATTACATTTAATATGCAGATGTTGCGTAATATAATGAAAAAGCCTATTCACGTATATATGCTCCTCCTTCTTTGACTACTTTTTCTTTAATCCTGAGAAGAAGACTCAGTTTTATGACCCATATTCTGCATTAAATATATCCAGGTTCAATCCCTAGAATATTCTACTGCCGGGGTGTCAAACTCAATCTCATCGCAGGCTGCATTGAGATTTTGTGACCTTGAGGGTCCTGATGGGGGGACGATGGCCTGGTCATCTCAGCTGACTGGGTGGGTGTGGCCAGGCTCAGGGTGGCAGGGGACAGTCCCTCACCATCTCTATATGGCCTGCAGGCCAACTCCACAGCCTATTTCAGGCTGGATCCAGCCTGCAGGCTGCATGTTTGACACCCCTGTTCTACTGGATCAATCAACAAATGATGACAGAGATTTTGGTCTAATTCTTTGACAACTTATAAAAGTCAGAATAAGTACCATTGATCCAAAGGAATAGAGGAAACCTTCCAATTTGGTGCCTTCAAAATATCTTTTACTTAACAACTTATAAAAGTCCAAAATCTTGATGCCTGAAAATTGAACAAGTTATAAAGCATATAGGTCAAGAAGATAGCAGCAAGTTGGAGAAGTCCAATCTAAGATACCATGGAAGGTATAATGTACCCTCCTATAATTCCTGTATTCATCAGTTCTACAATATGGATACAATTTTTTATCATGCAGTCTCCTGGCAAACTGGACAAAGATTGAAAGGGACAGGGGCTAGATGGACAATGTGGGCCAATCCAGATTACAGAGCAGAAAGATACCACATTGGATTGGTGTCAATGATCCAGTGAGTGTACAACTCACCAAAAACAGAACTACCAAATGTATCTTTAAACCAAATATTAATAAGAACCCATTGTTTGCCCAATAACAAGAGCTGGAAGATGATGGGAAAGAGATAATAAACTCCTCCCTATGCCTTAGCAAGAGGCTGTGGCCTGAGCAAGAGGCTATGGCTTCAGTCCTGGATTTAAGGACTGAGTTATTTCATGTGGGAGTAAGTGGTACAGTATTGGTTTTTTTGGAACCTGTCCATGGTACTGAAAAATCTGTTCCTTGTTGCTCCTATAGTTTCTAAGCCTGCAGTGCATCGTGTTTTATGGCGGAAGAATGTATTGTATGTTTGCTTAATATATTTTAATCCACAGAAAGAATGAAATATACCTGGATCCGTAAATCAGCATCACTGTAAACATACTATAACAGAATAATCCTTCATTTTTACCTGGTATTTTTTTATGAGGCACATTTCCTTCTACTTCCACTTTAGTCTAGCTGCATTAAAATGACCCAGTGAAAATACAACATAGAAACAGTATTTAGCTTGAGGGGACATAAAGAGGACAGCTAGCACTAGTACACTCTAAGATCTCAGGTAAATGAATCCACAGAACAGTGAAAACAGACTAAAGTTTTCACATTTTTAGTAGCTTCTAAAAGGCGTTTAATTAAGTTTCACTAAGTGAAATTTCTCATTTTTCACTCTCATTTCCTTTGGAGAATTAAGAGATGGGAAATTTAATGGAATGAGAGGATATTGTCTTTATTATTGTTGCTATTACTGCTTTGGCTCTATTAATACTTGCATTCGAAGATCTACAGATATAGCCTTTGTGTACAAAGCTTTAATACTGTAGAGGGGAAATTCCAAAGGAATCTTTATACAGTAAGAAAAATATTTCACTAGTTTTTAAAACTATCAATGATTTTTATCAAGAAAAATGCAAATATGGTATATCTGTTCGTAATTTGATCCTCATATTATGAGCCATGAAACAAGAACAGTCTTAGCACTGAATAAGAACAAGTAATGTTACTCATCTTATATAAGAAAGCCATGTAGAAATTGAATGCAGTGCCCAATTGCTGGATTTTTTTTCACCTTGGAAAAAATAGAAGCAATTACAGTGGAACAAGAAATCTGTCAATCCTTTAATATTGGGCACAATTCTCTCTGAGAAAAGAAAAAAAAGCTCTATCAGAATGGGAGCACAAGTAATGTGAATAACCCATAACTTGGGTATCAACAATTTTATTTTATTTGTCCTATTAACCATGTATTAATGTATTATTGAGTGTATTGATATATTAAAATAATTAAATTGTTGCCTTGAATATATTAAGTTCAGTGGAGCAAATTACATCTTATCTTTCAATAGGTGAACTCAGAGTATCATACCTTCATCTATAATATTATCCCTCTCCTTCTCTATCCCCTGTCCCCCAGCATAATGGGTGGGACTTAATAGATAAACAGGCTCACTATCACTCATTCCATGGCTGAGGATGGAATTCACCTTAACTTGTACTCCATATTGGCTCTGCAATCTTCTCTCCTACTACCTGGGATCAGGTAGTAAGTAATGGTAGAAATCATGCTAAATAGAAACCACCATATATAATGCTGTCCCCTTTTTTTTACTGTTCTAAAATTTATTTATTTATTTATTTATTTATACTAGATTTATACCTCGCCTCACTTCCCCGGTTAGGGGCAACTCAAGGTGGCTGAATGAATCCAAATCTAAATTTCAGAGATTAAAACATTATAGATAGTCCTTATAACAGTTATTTAGTGACCATTCAGAGTTACAACAGCAGAAAAAAGTGACTTATGACTGTTTATCACAGTTGTGACCTTTGCATGATCATGTGATCAAAATTCAGATGTTTGGCAACTGATTCATATTTATGACCGTTGCTGTGTCCCAAGGTCATGTGATCGCTTTTTGGAACTTTATGACATGCAAAGTAAATGGGGAAGCTAGATTCACTTGACAACTAAGTTATTAACTTGTCAGTTGGAGTGATTCACTTAACAGTTGAGGCCATAAAATGGAGCAAAACTAACTTAATAAATATCTCACTTTATAACAGAAATCTTGGGTACAATTGTGGTCATTGGACAAGAACTACTGTACCTGTATTTATTTGAATGTATTTTTAGAATTATATCCCACCTTTCCTTAAAAAGCCAAGGTAACATATATAATTCTAAATGGCTTCCTCTACAGTAATTTTCCCCCACAACAATCCTGTGATGTAAATTGGGCTGAAGAATACTGACTGGTACAAAACTGCCTAGATGTGTATTATACATCTTGAAGTGCAACAAGACTTAGAAAACGTAATTTAGCATGGAACATTTGCAATCAGACAGAAAGATAGGAAATGTATTTCCATCTGTCATATTTAAGTAGAATGTTTGGTTCATACTAAAGGTTGAGTCAGAAATCACATTTTAAAATTTGTGGCTGATGTTGTATGTCAAATGGATGACCACTGCTTGCTAAATAATCCAAGGTTATATAAATCTGTTTTAGTATTATGTGTGAATATTATGTGTGAATTTAGCCTTTGTCTGTGCTGTAAGTGCTTTCCCAGGGGGACCTGATTATATGGATTTTGCCCTTTACTCTGCTCGTCCTTTGGCTAATAAAACTCATAAAATGAATTGCACTGAGATCCTGAATTTGCAATGTCTTAACAACTGTGTATGAGGAAGAAAACATATCATATCGATATGTGTATGAGGAAGAAAACATATCATATCGATATAAATATCCTACATTAATGTCCTAATGCTGTTTTCTTTAGCCAAAGCAAGATGAAGCTTTCCCCATAAATAATTATCTTTGAAGTGCATTATATTTCCTGAATAGTATCTCTCTGAGATGGAAGACACCATAAAAACAGGGGCTATCCAGGGAAGTAGAGGCCTCCTCTATTGGGGGCTTCGTGTGCTTTTCTTGAGCGCCACATCCAACAAGGCAGACCTTGGAGCAGCTGCTGCTATTTCTTCTCTGCTTTTTCATTGCAAGCTTTGCTGCCTCATTCCACTCTCTGCACATGGAAGTCTCTGGGGAAAATCTACCAAACCTTTACCCCATATAAAACCTTATCAGGGCAGAGGGAATCAGGACCTGGTAGAATGAAATCCACCCCTCCCCCAGTAACTATTTGAGAGGAATTGCAGCCGTATTTAGTGATGCTGTATGTTTTCCCCTCTATGTTCTTTCTCTGCAATTTTTTTTCCATATAGAAACACAGGCTCTGTCAAAATGCCTCAGGGCTGCATTTATCATAATTCAATACTGTTTCTTCTTATGACATGGTGGCATCTGAAAAGCCAGTCATGGTGTGCCATGGAAAGTGCCTTTCCAATTACTGGTTGTGTTTTGCTTCTGTTGTAAATAGTTCTATTTGATGGCCAATTATTTATCATGGTACCAGCAAATGAACTCTAGGTAGCTATGTTACTCTGTTCTGCATTACTACAGAAAAAAAGTATATAATAAACTGCTTCACCGCTATAAGAGGCAGCTGACCACTGTAAATAACCCTTGCTTTCTTGACTAGGTAACTTGCAGTTGGGTTTTGCAAGGCTTAGAATGGAAGACTAAGCTTCAACAACCCCTTAAAATCCAATTTTCTATTTCAGGTGCCTATTTCACCACCTACAACAGGGGATTTCATCAAAATAATGGACTGGGGGATTTGGAATACAGCCTACACATGGAGATGTAATTAAATAAGAGGTTTGCCATGAAATCCAGTGAATATACTCTCTGGCCAGTATAATGGCCATGTAATATACCCGTTTTGAAGATAAAATTTGGCAGCAGCAGGGTAAATATATTATTCTTGTCAGTTCAATGTGGTACAATTATAATCCAACAGAGACTCAAGAAATGGGATTCAAAGCAGGTGGAAGGTGATTGAGTGACTTTAGATAATAAGATTAGCCTAAACTTTGTCATTGGTGCATCATATAAGAATAAAATGGGGCAATCCCAATGCTTCTTTGAAAAGAAGATTAAATAAAAACAATACAGAACCCCAGAAAATCACAGGATATAATACAGAATCCATTTTTGAAAACTCTTATCTAAACTCTTATCCTGCCTTAAGTAAAATCATAATAATTTGCTGATTTGCCCTCTCTTCTGCAGCCATGTTCTTATATTAGTACACAAATATGCAATAATGAGAACACTGATATATTATAAATAAACCCAGTACTTTATTTCTGTAAGATATAATGCCAAGACTTAAATATGCCTTACGTTTTACCTCAGTCAATGGAAGCTTATGATTATTAATCAAAATAAATCATACATCATTATCTCTTTTTAATTTAAAGGTTAGATTTAATCTTACTGAACAAAAACTGCACCAACTAGGTATGGTGCGTGTGTTTTTAATTTAGCTGGCACAAATACTTAGCCTGCAAAAGTATTCTATCTCTTGCTGCTCTTTGTTGTTTCATCTTGAACTCAATCACAATTATACTTGCTTCTAAATTTCCTGGATAAACGGAGAATTTTAATTTGAGATTGCAGAACAATGGATCTTATTAAAGTTGGTGATTAGGAAACATGAACCAAAAGCTCTTGGTCTACTATTTATGACCTCTGCAGGAGGAAAACAGCTGCAGCATTCTTAATACAATACTGGTCCTGGATTATATTATTTCACAGGGCCATGAGGCAACTATTCCCTTGTTTCCCAGCTCTGGAATGCTTAGAAAAATCTTAAGGAGGTATCTAGTGCTGCAACAGATTTTATACCACCAACATAAAACTAATATTATTGTACTGCAAGTCATTATTTTATTTGCTTCTATAATTCCCCAGTGGCAATTCTGACTCAGTACTGACAATAAGATCAGGACCTAACACATCATTAGCTTAGCCTGACTGCCAGGCAAACTGAGTTCTTTCAAGATCTATACAGCACTTCCCATTTTACACAAGAGACAAAAGACTTGTATACAAAGTATTCCCTTTCCTTATCACATCTTATATCTTAGCCACCACCTCCTTCTTCTCCATTCTTTGCTCTTTTGCCTAGTTATTTCCCAGCAGACACATACAGCTTTTTCACTGACTGTCATGGACTTGATATTCAATGCTTTTACTAATTTATTTATTAACAGTACAATTTTGTGCAGGTTTCTTCAAGAGGATCTTTCATTTGTAGGCAGTGGATATTTTCTCCAGCTAAATGTCACTTGCTTCTTCTATTTAATATATAGGAAATATAATAAAAAGAATTCATTGTTTGATCACTGAAGACAGACTGCCACTTTCAACATACAAATCGGGGTCCCAGCTCTTGGTATTAGGCTTATTTTTATAAATGCTTCCTACTATGGTATGTATCAGCATACAGAGATTGCTTGCTGTGCCCTGATACATAGAATTTTAAATCCCTTCTCTTTTATTGATGTAATGAAGATAGTGCCATTGTAGCAAGTCTTTTTCAGGAATTTTTCTCTTTGTTTTTACAGAAGATACTGCTCACTCCCCTTAAGGCTATGTAGAAATGTGACAAGATAAATGGAATCTTCCTTCCTAGCACACTCATTAAAAGATATAGATACTTTCACACAAAATGCCAATCTATTCCAATAAAATTTACAGCATTTCAAAGACATTCAGAATAGGATTAGCCAGGATTCAGTGAATATTGCTGACAGAAAATATAACTAGACTTGCTCTGTGATATAGATGCTAATTTTGATGAGCCTTAATTTATTCAATACTATTTTCTCTTGGGTGCAGCTGAGTAAAAAATGTTCTAAGAGCACAATTGGAACAATGTTTTCTATTTATTTATATGAAATCCTTCTTCTTAAAAGAACCAGGAGTGCACAAAATCATGAAAGTACATCACTGTGCAGCAATTGAAACATTCACATAGAATCCAAATGGAAATACCCACATTTATTTATTTATTTATTTATTAATTAATTTATTTATTAATTAGATTTATACCCCGCCTCTCTTCACCCAACAGGGGAACTCGAGGCGGCAAACAATCACAGATAAAAACAAGCCTATACAATAAAAATATAAAAACACATTCATTCACACAGTCATACCATCCAAGGGAGTGGTATGTTGTTATGTCTAAATTTCCATCTCAACATAATATTCCCCCTCCCAAATTCCCAGGCAGCGTAGAAGCTTCTAAGTAAAATGTGGCTTCCAAAGCTAACAGGTTACTTGAATTCTTTTGGAAACAAAGGCTACTCTTTTGAAGACAGCAAAGTTGACATTTTGGACAGAGAGGACCGCTGGTTTGAAACATGTCCAAAATGTGGGCTTTGTTGTCTTCAAAAGAGTGGCCTTTGTCTCTAAAAGAATGCAAATGACAGCTGTCTGCAAGGAGTATAAATCCTTCCATTCTCCACAATCCAGTCAGAGCTGGAAGCGAAATGTCTTCTAAGAAAAACAGAAAAGTCCAATTGCCTCTTGAAAAAAGTACCTTTGGGGTAACCATGACCTGGATGACTAAGAAGCTCTGTTGAGATTTGGCATAGAGTCATACACACAAGCAGGAACATAAACAGAGCCAATACTAACACTAACCAACAGATAGTACTAGGGATGGACTGAAGTTCCTCTCATGGGAAGTAGCACTGGCCAACATTTTCTCTGGGATACCAGTAAATTGATTGTAGAATAAATCAGCTTGGCTATCTAAGATGGTTGAAAATCTCATCACACTGTGGGAACACACAAGAGAGGCACTGATTCACACCCTTTTTGTATGAGACCTGCATCATTGATGGTATTGTTCTTTGCAAGATTCCTGGGATATAAACAGGATGGCTGCTCTCATAACAAGAGCAACAGGAATGTAAATATATTTATCCCATGTTTTGCTTTCTCAGCCCTTTTGTCAAAACGCTCACTGTCATTGTTTTCCAACTAAATAATTTAATGGAAAAATGGAGGAAGGAAACATGTTGTTTCTGTCCTAAAATGGATTACTTCCTTCTAGTATGCTCTGCCCTTTATTAAATATCATATTCTTATGTAGAAACTGTAAGAGTTTACAAGGGGAGCTTACTGGAAATAAAGTCAGATCTTCTACTCAATTGACTTTTTATTTCTTTAATTTTAGCAGAAGTCGTGGATATTACCTGAATGAATAACAATAAGAATTCTTGAGCTTTAATATCATTGTGTTAACTTTCATCACAAATTTTCTGGCTCCCACAATTTCTTCTGCCTTCCTTCCCTAAAGCCAAACATTCTGTTTTTGAATATAATGATTGATTATGTGCATCAAGTCATTGTTGACCCTTAGTGACCACACTGATAAGATTTTTCCCCATGAGTTTTTGAATATAAGCGCTCCACAAAAAAGCCATTATCATCTTTTCACACCCTAGAATCCTGGTGTTAATAATACATAATAAAATAATACATTAAATACCGAACAGCTTGCTGATCTTTCATAACCATCAAAATCGGATGCTTGAGGCAGCCACCCTCTTCCCTCTAATTATACTGCTAGTCCTGTTGCTTAATGAATGTGCAGAGTGTTAACATTATATTTCTTGACCTTAAAAGTTCAATCTGATGCATGCCTATTTTGAAGTAAATCCCAATTAGTTCAATGAGGCTTATCTCAAATCTTGCAATAGAAAATTGCAAACCTCTCATTCGGCTCTCTGTCCTACAGCTAGCACTGCAGGACTGCGGATTGTCCCGTAATTACAGCTTTTTCCTGCGCACATTTTATATTTTGAAACATCTAAAGAAATGAATTAATCACTGAATTAAAAGAGCTTAATGGTGAATATAATCAAGTATTGAATTGTAATAAACTCAGGTATTACATATATGCAAAGTTGTAGTGACATTTGTTTTCCTAGACATTTTTAAAACAAATGCTTTTGTGGCTCATTAAAGTGAAGAAATATATAAAAGTGCATATTGTATATGCTATATAATAGAAAACGTGACTTTAATTTAACCATACATACCTGCAGCAATTTCAATACATCACCCAAGGATCAATCTTTACAACTGTAATTATTCTAAGTCCATTCCAAGCACCTGTCAGTTTAATCAATTTCCAAGACCCAGTTTGTTTCCTCAAGTATTATGAAACATTATCTAGATTATTAGACTTCTATTGCTCTGCAATAATTTTATTGATAACTAAAAGAATTTCCCAAGGCCACATGTGTCAGAAAGTTTTGAGCCGTTAAAAAAAATAATTAAATTACCCTATGACAACTTTTAGTACTTTTTCTGACATGCATTGTAATGTGATTGGCATTTGAAGGGAAATAGTATGTGTGTGTATGTATTAATGAATAATTATAATGCTTCCTATCTTTAATACTTATGACAGTCTTCACTGAACCAATTAACTGAGTAAGGTGATAAGAAATTTCAGTAGAACAGAGAAAAACTGATTTGTTTTCAAAGGGCCCCCAAAAAAGTACTTTGACCCAAATCTCTTTCCATTTTCTGCAACCTGGGATTATTTTTACACACACACACACACACACACACACACACACACACACACACACACACACACACACTGTTATTGTTTTAAATAATACAATACACACACACACACACACACCATTTAAAGCCAAGAATGAAATGTAGTGGTAGGAATAGCACAACTACTATCTCCTCTGGAAGACACTAAATAACACACATCCCACTGAACCAGCATTTGACACTTTTTCCTATACAATACCCTTGCTGCAAGTAGGAAAGAGACAAGTTTAAAAAAATGCCTAAAGAGAAATTTGAAAAAGTCACACAAGGACATGGATAATATATAACAGGAATGGTAAGAGCTATGTGGAATAAAGGATTCATTGGATTATGCCTAAGCAAAAAAAATATTCTCATGTCCTCAACATCTTTGTGTCATTACTACAAAGCTTGCATATCCTTCTTCATTTCCACTTCTTCAGATATTTTTTTCTGGTCTGTTCTGCTCTTTGTGTAGTTAGATAGCTGGTGGTATTGAGAGCAAATTTTCAGTATAGAAAGAGATAAAAAAACACATTATGTATCAAGCTGGTATTTTGATTGAAAGGAAAACAGAATGACAAAATGAACTATTCAGGTGATTTATTACTGAATTTTGGTGTTACTGTTGTTACTACTGCTGCAATTCCTAGTTTTAAAAAATTAATTGGATGTGAGCAGTTTCAATGCTGACAAGCTAGGTACTGCCTATGACAAATAACAACTTTATGAATATAACAAATTTATTATTCATGGATATCACACATTCTTTTAACCAAGAAGCTGTTTTTTTCACCCTAAGAAAACACCAGTGCATTCAAAGTCTGTTGTAATGGCCATTGGATCAAGCATCACTTTGGAATGCCATATTCTGTAAATATTTAAAGATAGATCTAAAGCAGGGGTGTCAAACTCAATTTCATTGAGGGCTGCATCAGGGTTGTGTTTGATGTTGGGGGGGGCTAGGGTGAGTGTGGCCAGGGTGGGTGTAGCCAGCATGACATCACTTGTGTCAGGTGGCCAGTGAAAATGGGCTCCTGAGCGCCGTTTTCGGCTGGGATGGCCTCCTGCAACCCTCTGCCAATGAAAACAGAGCTTGGGAGAGCCGCACATGACTGGTCCTTCGCTGTTTCCAGGGCAGCCACATGGCCAGATCTAAGCACCCTGTGGGCTAGATCCAGCCCCCGGGCCTTGAGTTTGACACCCCTGATCTAAAGGCAGCCACTGTATAGCCAATACCCACAAGCTTCAAGGAGGGAAGAGGTAGGGCCAGTAATCCAAAACTATTTCCATGCTCTATTCTCTAAACTCACTTTATATTTCCCCAGATTCTGCATCTTTATTTTATTAAAACTGTAATGTCTATCATCTATTGGATTAACTAAAACCATACTTCACCCTAAATGAAGAGCCGCAATGGTGCAATGGTTAGAATGCAGTACTGCAGGCTACTTCTGCTGACTGCCGGCAGATTGCAAATTGGCAGTTTGAATCTCACAGGCTCAAGGTTGAGGGCAATATGTTGGGGGCAATATGCTGATTCTGTAAAACCGCTTAGACAGGGCTGTAAAGCACTGTAAAGTGGTATATAAGTTTAAGTGCTCTTGCTCTTGCTAAATATTTTGTCTGTAAGCTTCAGCACTGTCCTGTAACTACAGTTCAGAAATATCTTTTTGATGTCTTCCAAGGAAATGCATTTAAGACTTACTTTCCATATATACTAGTACAGTTCCTTGCTATTTAAGATGGCTTCCATATCATTAAGCTGCTTTTGAATTTCTACACAATCTGCAACACTCACGTCCCCAGATAGATAAGGAGCAGCTGCCTACAGGCTAGCTTCCAACAGGTGGCAGATGGCAAAACTGCTTGCTTCCTAGGCTGTTTCTGTCCTGTGCAATCCAAAATTTTAGTACAAAATACTTCAGAATTGTTGATCTGAACAAAACAATATAGTCTGTATTTCAATAAATATTGTTAAAATGTTTTCGTAAATGAGTATAGCAGCTTGCCAGATATTGATATGCAATCATGTTACATTGTTTCAGATTTTCAGATTTACTTGTTGGACAATTTATCAAATTAAAGTTTTGCAAATATGCAAATTAGCACTAGAAATATATAAATAATAACTGATTTTATTTATTTATTTATTACATTTTAATGCCTCCCAACTCCCGAAGGACTCTGGGCGGCTTACAACATAGATAGCAATAGCACTCAGATTTTATATACTGCTT
>JANHGC010010504.1:40788-52057 GCA_027560395.1 Boaedon fuliginosus | reverse complement strand
CTTCAATGAGTTTGACGTCCCTGACCTAGGAGACGAATAGACTTTCGTGAAATATTCAGGGAGTGACGCTCCAGCAGCTAAAATACTATATGAGCCATAGTGGCAGAATGGTTAGAATGCAGTATTGTAGACTAATTCTGCTGATTGCTGACTGCCAGCAACCATTCAGCAGTTTGAGTCTCACCAGCTCAAGGTTAACTCAGCCTTCCATCCCTCTGAGTTCAGTAAAATTGGGACCCAGATTGCTGGGGGTAATATGCTGACTTTGTAAACTGCTTAGAGCACTTGACATCACATGATGTATCGTGATAGTTTTTTGCTTTTGCAGAGCCAGGGTGGGCATGGCCTGAGTGTTATCATCCAGCCCGCAGGCCGCCAGCCCGCATGGTTTAGAGAAAGCTATAAAGCACTGTGAAGCAGTATAGAAGTCTAAATGTTATTGCTATACCCATGGTACTGTTGCATGCAAGCAAAGTTCTCACCCTCTAGCTCCAAAGAACTATAGCTAGTACCAATGTTGCAGGTTGTGGTACTAATCATCATGCTGCTTTGGAGAATGATTGATTCTCTGATTGGTTGACTGTGACCAGTTTGGATTATAACCAGGACCTCCACACAGTTTTTTTTTTTTTAGCAATAAGCAGTTCTTTAAGGACTTACTAGTTCCTAGCAGGCCTCCCAAGGTTTGTACTGTGCATGGAAGCAGCAGCAGCAGCAGCAGCAGCATATAACTGAGATGAAATAACGGGCTTGTTGAATAGCACCCCTCTTTCCAATTACGTGTCTGCTAAAAAGGAACGAAGGGAGGAAGTTTAGACAGAATCATCTTGTAATTAAAAAAATGCTGGCTCTGAACTGCATTTTCAGAATTTGTGGAAATGCAGTGCAGTTCACAATCCAAATCTTTTAAAGCAGAGTTTTAATGAGAAAATACTGAACCCTTGACAATAACATAAAATACAGATAGTCCTTGACTTAGAAGAGTTTGTAACAACGGCACTGAAAAAAGTAATTTATGACTGTTTTTCACACTTATGACTGTTGCAACATCCTTATGGTCCTGTGATCAAAATTCAGATACTTGGCAACTGACTTGCATTTATGACCATTGCAATGTCCTGTGATCACCTTTTGGGACCTGAGAAAACAAGTCAATGGGGAAGCCCAATTCATTTAATAACCATGTTACCAATTTAACAACCGCAAACATTAACAATGGATTCACTTAACAACTATGGCAAGGAAGGTAGTAAAATGGGGCAAAATTCACTTAATATGTCTCAATTAACAACAGAAATGTTGGGTTCAATTATGGTTGTAAGTTGATTACTACTTTTATAATATTTAAATTATGGAGGGAAGTCCAGAGATATACTTGAAATATACTTGGATAAAGGGTCTACTTCTTATACACTGTTAGGCACTGAGCGACTAGAGGAAAAATCCAGACATGGTCACCCTCATAGCTTTTGGCAAACTGTACACACCAACTGCCATGTTAGTACTCATCTTTCCAGCATATGTTCAGCCATCTTTTTCTTTTGTTGGGATTGCTAAACGTTCTGTATGAAACCAACCAGTATACAAAATTGGTCCATGTTGACAAGATGGTTAAATTAGAAAAACAACAACCCTATGGCTTCAACATTCAATTAGCCAAAAAATAAATATATATATTTATCAGATACTATATCATTTCATAGAAACCAATGTCTCATTCAGAACAACTTTCCTTGAATATCTAGTAAAATTTTGTTATTCACCTTTATTTTTCTTGTCAATATTTCAAGAAATGAAATATTGATGATGAATCTCAAATAGTTTGGCCACCTCATGAGAAGGAAGGACTCACTGGAGAAGAGCCTAATGCTGGGAGCGATTGAGGGCAAAAGAAGAGGATGACAGAGAATGAGGTGGCTGGATGGAGTCACGGAAGCGGTTGGTGCGAGCTTAAATGGCCTCCAGGGGATAGTAGAGGACAGCAAGGCCTGGAAGAATGTCTATGGCGTCATGATGGGTCGGACCCGACTTCGCAACTAACAACAATAACAACAATTTCAAGAAAGATTGAATCATCATGAGCCTGTCCAGATGCACCTTTCACAAAACAGGACTCTAAACTACAGTATACAAATGGCAACCTAACTTCTTTTCAATGATCGGTAGATTATTGTCCCATTGTTCAGTTTCTCTCCCATTTAATGGGAATAGTGTTTGTTTGGGGTCAAGTATGTCACATCTGAATCCACATTTGACTAAGAAAATATACTACACAGAACCTGTTTGCTATACATCAAAGGCAGAGATGGTATTCAGCTAGTTCTGACAGGTTCGGGAGAACTGGTGGCAATAATTTTGATTGGCTTGGAGAACTGGCAAATACCACCTCTGATTGGCCCCACCCCACCCTTTCCAGGAGTCTCCACGTACCCCTATTTGGCTGCCAGGAGGCTCCAGGGTGGCTTTCTAGGCAAAAACTGGGCCCTGGGGGTGTTGCGGTGGCTCACCCAGTGACATGACTGCATAGCCACGCCCACCAAGCTATTCCCACAGAACCAGTAGTAAAAAAAATCCCACCACTGATCAGAGGTGTCAAACTGATGTCGACATGTCATCATCACGTGATGTATCGAGACTTTCCCCCCTTTGCTAAGCTGGGCATTGGCTTGGCCAGCGAGTGACGCATCCGGCTCACAGGCTATACATTAAGCTTCAGTGCATAAGATGACTAATCATCTGCACACTTCAGATTCAGATATAACAATTCACTCTGCAACAAGAGATCATGGTGTATAGACAGTATAGCAGCAATAGACTTAAATGATTGTAATGCAGCAGGAGTTCTTTGGGGTCATTTTTTTTTACATCAATCAATATATTGAAAGCAAAGCATCTTTCTGAGAAGTCTTTTTTTTTAATGGTCGTGCCTCAAAATCCATTTTATATAAACCAACAGTTTGATTCTAAGTAGTGGAAGACGTTTTTTCTTCCTGAGTTTGGAGCACCAAGTTCCTCAAAGTTTATGTTTTTAAATTATAATCCAGACAAAAGTCCTTGATTACATAGTTTTCAATTTCTCAAAGCCAGAGTCAACTGTTGCAGATCAGTGCCAGGTGACCCATCTCTATCAGCAGGTGCAGGAGTATTGAATTATCTGGATTAGAAAGATTTCAGGAGATACAATCAGTAGCTAGCAAAGAACTTGACAAATCCAATTTCTCAGCATTTAAGTCTTGCAGAGTAGCTTCAACCTTCTTTGGATCAGATTTATTCCTTCAACTAGATGTGCCCTAATATAACAATCACTTCAAAACCAAAGTAACATTTGCTTTTGTTCTGTATCTGTCCTGTGCATGGAGTCTCTGAAAAATTACCATCTGTCTGTTTCAAGCTATTCCACAGCTTCTGTATGGTGAACAATATCCATATATCAGACAACATCAGGAAGCCACTGTAAAAAAAGAAAAATCCAATGCATTTTGATAAGCCTCAGGGATGCTCAACAGTCTAAATACAATTTTATAGAATGTCTAACAATACACTACATAATAGAACTTGTCAAATTGTGAGATATTGGTGCCAAATCTTGCCAAAAACCTTTTAGTGACATCTGATTTAGCAATAATCCATGTATCTTTAAGGCATGGAAAATATTGTTTATTATTGAAATAGGATAGTGCTCCACATTGTTTACCATACTCAAATCAATACAAAAATGGATTTCATTAAGATCTTTCTTTGGTACATTCACTATCATGCTTCACTAAATTCATTCCTTTCTGTATTTCTATAACTCCATTTTTCAGCATTTTGCCTAAACTCCAAATTCATGATTTTCTCATGGCAGTACATCTCAGATATCTATATAGAGGTGTTGCTCATTGATGTCTGTAGAGATTCTCAGTCATCCAGGTCATGGTTGTTCCAAAGGTGCTTTTTCAGGAGGTAACTTGACTTCCTTATTTTTTTTAATTTGAAGACGTTTTGCTTCTCATCCAAGAAGTTTCTTCAGCTCTGAGAGGATAGTGGGGAATGGAAGGATTTGGAAGGAAAAAACCAAGAAAGTCCAGTTGCCTCCTGAAGAAGCACCTTTTGGTTGCTCATTGATGCAATTTGGCAATTTTTTAATTGAGCACTTTCATTATCTGGCTGTGGCAGCTATTTCAATGTCAGATCCCACCTTTGTTGCTGGTTTTGGGGTTCTTTTCTTTTCTTTTCCTTTCTTTTTTTACAAAATTCTTAATGTAGATTCCAGAGAAACTCATAACTTAAAACTCATCATGACATAACAATTTTAACAGCTTTTGTGCTATTCTTCAGGTTGTCTCTCTTGCCTACACCTCTCTTAAGACCTTCCTTTTCCTTCCTGGTTGCAGTGAATCCCGGGGTTTGCAATTCTGCATCTATGTGGCTAACAAACAATTGGTTATCCACCCCAGCCTAGATGGCATTCCCTGTGTGTTCTTATGTCAAGGGACAAACAAGTAGTATGGCTTCCCTAATCTGATGGCTTCCAGATGCATTGAAGGCAGGAACTAATTTGGCCTTGCTGGTTATAGTTATAGTTCAGATAAAGCTGAATAGCACAGACAGAGGAATATGGTGATATGCTAGCATCACAGTTGCTTTTTAGAAATGTCATTCTTTTCTCTGAACTAGACCAGCAGGTGATATAAGTTGCTCTGTGAAGGTGGGTAATCTCTAAATTGTGATAATGAATGCCAAGAAGGAACCCAAGTATTTCACCCATTATTTTCAGGCTTATACATCTGGGAATAAAGCTCAGTACTCAAATGGTAACTTCTCTTTGAATGCACATACATAGGATTACCTTGTAAGTAGGACCAGGCAATTATTAGAGCAAGCGTATCTGGGTTTTCAAAATCTGGATGCCTTTGCTGCCATCTAGGGCACATCTAGATGGTTGTGTTTAAGTCTACTGCACCAGCCTTTGAGTGACAGAAAAGTATGAAATTTGCTGGCCCAACAACTCAACTCTATTCTTTAATGAGGGACTGCTTTACAGAACCTCGTTACAAACACTTAAGTCAAATGATCGGTGGATTTTTGTGGCTTCATTTCTCCTCCTGTGGACCATCACCTGCTTAGAAAAAAAGCAACCATCAACTGATCTTAATAAGAGATAAGATGGGTCTGGTTAAGTATAGGCAGTTGTGTTGAATTGCACGTTTAACCATTTGTCAAGTTTCCTGATTGAGAGTACTTAGGCACAGAGGTCCCTCTGGTACATCAGAAAAGTTTCCTTTTTACTCCACATACCTTTTCTTCCTTGCAACCCATTAACTGGCTTAATTTTTATACAGGATGAGGTTGGTTTCCAAAGAGCATTAGATATGTGTTCAAATATAGCCTTAAAAGATTATTCTCAGGCAGCTGAAAATTCAGGAGGCTGTCATGTAAGTCAGTCACCTGCAAGCTTTCTTGTTGTCAAGTGAAGAGACCTGCCTCCTTACCAGATCAGAGGAAAGTGGTTACATATAAATCCAGAAAGCCTCTGGCTAAATGTATATGGAAATGTACTGGTACTAAATTGAAAACAGTTTTGTGGCTAGGATGCTTTTAACCCTATGCCTTTCATCTCAATAAATTTTACCGAAGAGACTTAGAATTGTGCTTGAAAAAGAATCACTTTTAGTTACAGGCCATCTGCCAAACAACCTGACATAGCACAAGTGTGGTGAAGGGCTTGCAAGGAGGGTTTTTCCAATAACTCATGCTCTGTCTATTTTGTCCATTGATTACTGCCATGTGCTCTATATGTCTTATCTTTTAAAAAATGGCCTTAAAAACTACTTAGAAGTTCCAGGTAGTCCAGAATGTAGTGACAATGATGGTATGACAAAGTATGACATCAATAGGCTACCAGTAAGCTTCTGAATGCAATGCAAAGTATTAGTTATTACCTATCAATCTCGAGTCCCCCTTGACCGGGGAGGAGAGGTGGGGTATAAATCTAATAAAATAAAATAAAATAAAATAAATAAAATAAATCTCTTCATGGCATAGACCCTTGTTATCCAATGGTCAGTCGGTCTTGTCTAGTTTTTGCCTGACCTATACAATTGGGCAGATTCCATCATTCCTACTCATACATTAACTTGATTTTAATCATGATCAGTGGTTTTAAAGTGCCATAACTGGCATTTGAATACACGGAAAGAGGTGCATTGAATAAACAGTTGCAGGAAGCGTGCAGGTAGGCTTCCTCTTGCTTATGTGTAGAAGAACAATTGTTTTGCACTGCAGATGTATCCAGCTAAAGTGTAGACTGCGGCATATTTGCAGACAGGGAAAGTTTTCATAGCAACCGTGCTGAGCCTTCCGAAGAACACAGCTTTTTTTCATACTTCAGGAAGGGAATTTTTTGCTCATACAATAAGCTTCATAAAATGTCTTTTTTGGATGCTTTGCACATACATTTCAGTACACCATTTGCTAGTCATTCAGTGCTAAAATGTGTCAAATTTCCTATATTTCATCTCTCATTTTATTGTTTTTCTCTCCTGTTTTCCTCCAAACTATACCATGGTCACAAACAGTATATAAACCTTGTTAGGACTATATATCTAACATGATAAAGGAACTCCTCATCTTTGAGAAGACCACAAAAGTGCCTTGTTGATTTTGCCGCCCAGAATTCCTAAAGAAACATGCCTCTTCCTTCTTTATGATAATTCTGAATATTTCTCCTACATCTCCCAGCTCCTAAAGCAGAACCTCACTATTCACAGTCACCCCCTTTCCCCTTCCATCTCTTCTAGTTTCTCTTAAATCATAACATGTGTTGAATTAATTAAGGAGCCACAAGACTCCTTAATATTTAGAACAATATTATCCAATCCTAAATGACATTATAAACAACAAAATAGCTATTGCAGACCAGATGGCACCTGTTTCACATGTCATCATGACATTGTTCTGTTATATTAGGGTTAGCTGCAACATAATCAAAATTTTACTTTGAGGTGTGTATGGAAAAGGCTGGTGGGATCAACGTAAGGTCCTTTTCTTGTCAGAAAGAAAGAAAAGAAGGAAGGAGAAACATTGACTATATCACTGTATCTAAAACTTTCATAGAAAGTAAATTTAATCAATGACTATTTTTTTCCCAACTGATTCAGAGAATGTTTTTTGTCATAACCCAAACCAACTCTAGAAGGAATAAGGAAGATGAATGACTATGGAGTAAATATAGAATTCCCTTGGTCTCCCCAATCATGCATGTATGCCATAAGATGAATGTGCATATTATCCCAATAGATCCAAGCATTTTTCATACCTATAAATAGTATAATAACCTTGTATCTTTTGATTACTTGAGGGGAAAATACTTGATAAAACGCAAAAGAAATAGAAAGTGATCAATACACACAAGATGGAGTGTTTGTTTTAAAAAGTGAACACTAGCAAAGTTGAATGCAGAAAAGCAGTTTGTGGAGAAAGATGTCAAGACCAATACTGAAAATACATGTATATATGTGAATTATTTTTTAAAAAAATTAAAATATCCTGTTCAGTCTGAAGGTAGGTCATGCCCAACATTCTGTTTATCAAACTTACCTGTCCAATACAACTGTTAACTATGAAGCCTATATAACTGCCCTCCCCCTTATCTGTATCATTTCCCAGCTGTTCTGCTGTCACCCACAAATGTGTTGTGACATGCTGACAAGCAGATTCTGAGGGCAAGTTAAAATAAGTAGGAGCAGTCTGACACAGAACCAATTACCCAGAGAAATGAAGGTCTGTCATTCCCTATATATGTTCAAGTGAGGGCTAGACAGACATCTGTCTTGGATGCTTTCACTGAGCAAGAGGTTAGCCAAATACTGCTCCCAACTGTCAATTGATATAATTGGAACCCTAATTATATTCAGAATAACTGTGTTTTGAGCAAATCTCAGTTATGTGCTGTCATCCTTAGGTCTGCAACTGAGATTTCCAGAAAGATGTCCTAATGAAACAAACAAAATGTTAACAAGTTATGATATCTATGTGGTTACTCACCAAGCACATCTAAATTATATTAAAGTACCAAAATATCTTTACAATCCCCAAATCATGTCACAACTTTTGAGCACCATAATGTTTGGAAATTGAAAGTTGAAAAAATTGACACCTTGTCCTACTATGTACTTGAAAAGCAGTATGGTCATAACATTCTAAAACTGATCACATTTGTTTGCATTAAATTTGGATTTTTGTGTGCGTCACAAAACACCAGCTGTATAATATTACTTATTCCTGTGTCATAATGTAGCTGATAACTATGAACTTCCTCTTTCATTGATCTATTGCAAGCTTTGAGCCTCCAGGAGATTCCAAGAATAGCCACTGTGTTTGCAAAAGCTCAGTTCAAGTAAGAGCATATCCTGTGAGTTGTGTCATGGGATAAGCTGAGTGAGAAATGCCATTGTTCAGGAAATTCTGCATTGATCATCACTATGGCAAGATCACAAAGATTTCATGGATGAGCATTGATAAGACAGGAAGATAATCAGAAATAAAAATAAGTGCATAAAGAAGAATGAAACCAGGAACAGATACACAGTTAGCTCTTGTAGTACTGATGTGGACACAATGCAATCAGCCAATAGACCAAGAACAAATGGGCTTCCAATATCAAAGGTGCACCTTGCCCCTACACAGCTACAAAACTCATCTATAAAACAAAGCTATTTTGCAGAGGACAAATAAACTTGTCTGATATTAGTGTTTTGGAACACTTGCTATTAATTTGCAAGTTTACTTCCATGTTTCAGAATTCAGCTCTCATTGTTTTAGTGTATAATGAAAAATGGTTGGTTTCTATGCTGCTTTATGAAGACTTGTGTGCTTCCTGAAATTTATATATGAACTTGGTCATCCCTTATCGGAAACCCTCTTCAGATCTTTGTTTTAAAAAACATGAATGGCCTTCAGGAGCATGTAAATAAGGTCCCATCCACTTGATGGTGCCAAAGGTACCATGCTACTAAACAAATAAAAAATTGGCCTGAGGCCAAAGTAGGATGGCTTACAACAAACAAGAATTGGAGGCTGTAAATTTTAGGTGTTAGCAACCAGTCCTCTTAATTTTTCAATTTTTTGTGTGATCTCTCAGAAACTAATAGGACAGGGCTCTCGTGACAAGGCCAAGGACCAATGTGTATTTTATAACATATAGGCTGGATCATAATGGTGAGGGTAGTTCTTCCCATGTTACATATCCAGTCAGTCTAATACATTAAAAATAAAAAATAGGCTTTTCAACAAGACAGAACTGAGGTAATATAACCTGACTATGTGGTTTAGGCAAGGACTGTCATGTCTAGGTCATGTTACAAGCATTTCAATTTGGTAATTTGGATATGGTGCAACTAGTGAATTAATGACTGATAAAATATAACTAAGGAATGGACCATTTATGATGGAAAACACTCAGCGCTGCTGTTGTATTGATTAGCAGGGAGTTCAGTTTGTTCCTGAGCAGATTTGAAATTAGACTGGTAATGCCTCTAGTACTCCCAATGCTGGTTTTTCCAGACAGGGTTATAAGTTATAACTGAATATCCAACTGATATTGTGGGGGGGGGGGACGACCGTTCCCTGGTTGCTGCTTCCACAGGTAGTATGAAATGAAGCTGTGAACTTGATATACTTTAGAGGAAGTGCATGCTTGTCCAAAACAGTAAGTCTAGAACAGCAGATTCCATCATCCATTTTCTTGTCTGGACAAAGTACGTTTCACCAGATTGCAGAGCAAATGTGTTTCACACTGCAACAGATCTATTTCTATGAAATTGTTATTGTGGATGTGCCAGCATAGGATGCTCTTTTATGAAAGGGAATCCTCATCTGAAGAGAGAGTTGGAATAGGACACTAAACAACAGCGGCTTTTGTGCTGGGTCATGCGTTTAGAGATGATCATAAAATCATTACAGAGATTGTATTGAAAATAATGCTATTTTCTCCAGTAAGAAAGATATAAAATATTTCTATCAAACTTCTCATTGTCATGACTTGGTGAGGAAATGAAAAATTAATCTGGTGTAACAATAGCAACAACAACAAAAACAACAATAATAATAACCCAAAGATTAATATATTTTTTAAAAGATGCATATAACAATAAGCATGAAACAGATTCAGGATGCAATTATTATAATGAGACCATGTGCATGCACAAAATTTTACAGATAGAAGTGCCATCTCGGGAAAACAGACAGTATGAGATTAATCCTGAAGGTAACATACATTTCTGACCAATTCATTGTTTTGCACACTGAACAACTATTGCTATAAAACAATTAAAGGGCTTTATGAAGTAGGCCTGAATGCTAGAAACACAAAACTTTTTCCTGTGAAAAAACTTGCTAGCCTTATATCTATTTGATAAAGACAAAAGATAATTGTGGGATCTAACAAGATCTAACCATTTTATTTAATCCAGCATGCTATTTCACAATGGCCAATTTCATTCCTAGGGCTAGGTGACAAATAACCCAAGACATCACTATATTCCTTGACTTTTATTGCTAGGTAGTAGAACAGGAATACAAAGACAGAGCTTTGAAAGAACAACAAGGCAATATTGCATGAATACAATTTCTTTTTAGAGTTGCTATTATACAGCAGGATTTATCAAACTATCCCTTGTTCCCAGAGTCTGTGTTCTCCTGTCATCATTTCCAGCTTTTGTTGGCTCTCTACATGTTCTAAATGTTTTATGGCCCAGTTGACAATTTCATTTCCTGAGAAGAGTATTCGAGGAAGGGAAGGTGCCTAATTTGATGCCAGATAGTTGAGCTGGTGTTTTATTTTCCCTGGAAAGATGTATTTGGATTACGGTCATGTAGCTTAAGCTAACTGCAAAATTCTCCTTCAGAAGGGAAAGCAAGCAAGGAAAAGTTTGAAGAGAGGAAAGCTTTCTCTCCTTAGCAAGGCCAGAGAAGAAAATGAAAAAAAAACAAAACAACAGGATTTGGATAGCTCTTGGCTGGATGTTTTCCTAGATTACATCATCCTAGATATGATCCTGAAACAACATCACATATCAGCCCGGTAGTTCTGTAAAACCAAATATCACTTTTGATTAATGAAAAATGGTGCCAGCTGAGTGGCTAAAATGAAATTTACAATGATATCCACTTCACAGTAAAGGACTTATGTATCATGTATTTCATAAATGGATTTTATTTATTTATTTATTTATTTGATTTATATCCCGCCTCTCTTCACCCAATTTGGGGAACTCGAGGCGGCCAA
>JANHGC010010501.1:4710-17866 GCA_027560395.1 Boaedon fuliginosus | reverse complement strand
GAACCAGAGTAAACAACAAACTCAGCAACAAGCAAAACTAATCATGATCAGAAGTATTTAGAAATTTGTTGGGGTATCATCAGTCTATAATTATCTTTCCCTCTAGTCACTTTGAATGAATAAATCTATTCCATTTTCAGTAATGATAGCTTTCTTTTTAGCTACATGTTTATTCTGCCTCATGTCAGGACAGTTAATTTTAGTCCACAAAAGATTGTATTATATTTATTTAATACTCGAAAGTTATTTTGTCTAATACACCCATATTTTCAAGCAAATCTCTTCAATGCACAATTTGTGAATACAGCTTTCAGCAATAGCTGCATTTTATAGACAGGTTTTGATTGAACAATTGCAGTATAACATGCATATGATAATTGCACTCTAATAAACTAAAGTCACACATGGTTTATCCCTGGTTCATTAAGCCACAAATGACTAGGTTCATGTATCAAAGGCAACAATAATAAAATATATGATTTCTTCATATGAACAGCAACCATATTGCTCTAAACTCTAATATTCATGAAGATTCTTGTGGCTTAGAAATAGTTTAATGCAAATAATACAACCTAAGAAATAAATAAATGGAGGCAGGTGGAAATCGTGGGTGCGCCAGTTGCAGCGTTATTTGGGATAGGTGGATGTGGCTAGAATGGTTCATATTTTCATTACCACCCAAATAGGCTACTGAAACTCTCTCTACATGGGGCTGCCAGTGAAGACCATTTGAAAGCTTTATCAACTGCCATAGTCCACATTCTCATGGGTGTAGACCATTAAGCATCAATTCCACCTGATTTACAGGCCCTGCATTATTATCTCGTTCATTTCCAGGTGTAATGTAAAGGGGTCCTTAGTGTTCTCTGACATTGGTTGTTTCCTTGCAGACATTTTATTACCTGAACTTGGTAAAACCTCACTCCTTACCAGCATTGATGATGTTACCTAGTGTCAGCATTCCAAGTAAACCCTCAATACAATTCAGAACTCCAAGACAAAGTCCATCAAAGTAAGAATTTATAAGAGAAGTCATGTTGGCACATCTGGGGAAAACTCAAATCTGAGTTGCTGCATTTTCCCCCCATCCACACTAAAACTCACACCCTGCCCCATTTAGTGACCTTCAAGTCACATGGCCCAATCAATCTCCTGTCTCAGCTGCCACCAAACTTCGGTCACTCCCCTCCAGGTGCCATCAGCCTGTCCTTGATCTTTTGTGAAAGAATGTTGTTATGGCTATACTCCCTTCGCTACTCTCTCATTTCCACAGCTTGCCCATCCCCTGCTGTGACAGCCCCGAAAATCTGTCCCAAGGTGGATGACACCTAGATTAGGCAATGAAACCCTGCAAGAAAACAACCAAGGTCAGAGACAACCAAGGACCCTTCATTTCAACCCTGTGTTACAAATATTCTCCTCTATAGAGCCATGTTTAATCTAGAATGCCATTTAGGGGTTTGGAACCAGGTTATCTGCAGGACTACATTTTCTTATTATAGTCAGCCCACAACTCAGTTCATTCCAGAACAAGCATAAGGTTGTCTCCCAATCTGGGAGGTAAGAGGAAGGTGACTCCTGGAAACATTGTTTTTCAATTATAAGATCTGGAATGATCAGACCTTGAGAATTCATCTGTCTCTGCCTGTCTTCTAGGAAAATGCTGAAACAAAGCCTGTTCTGAGAGTTTTATTTGTTTCGTATTTATGTTTCATACTTTATTGTAAATTCTTACTTTATGAGCTATTGAGTGCTGTGATTGATGATGATGATGATGAATGGAATAACAACAACAACAACAATAATAATAATAATACCGTTTCCCTGAAAATACGACATCTCCTGAAAGGAAGACCTAGCTTGATTTTTACACATTCGCCCAATATACGTGTTCCCCTAACTAATAGGTTAGTCAGTGGATGACATCCCCTGAAAATAAGACCTGGTGCCTTTTTGGGTGGCCCAAAAAAAGATAAGACGGGGTCTTATTTTGGGGAAAACACGATAATAATAATGATAATAATAATTGGAAAAGTCAAAGAGTCAATGCAAAATGAATACATCAGAAGGATCCACAAAATATTAAAATCAAAACTGAATGCTGGAAGCATAATTAAAGCCATTAATACATGGGCAGTTTCAGTGATACACTACCCAGCTGGAATCATCAACTGGCCTGTGGCTGAACTGGAAAATTTGGACTGGAAAACACATAAACTATTGAATGTGTACCATGCTTTTACATCCACGAAGTGACATTGACAGGATATTCCTGCCAAGAAGAATAGGGGGCAGAGGGCTATTGCAAATCCATCAAAGTGTGGAAGAAGAAAAACAAAGTTTGAATGACTATGTGAACCAAAATACAGAAATATTGCTGCAGGCTGTGAAAATGGAGAACATTATAAAAACAACAGAAACAAAGGCAGAATATAAGGAACAACAGCTGGATGACAGATTAAATGGATGGAAAACCAAAGCTTTGCATGGAGAGCACTTGAAAAACATTGAAGGAAAATGTGATAACAACTTGACATGGGCATGGTTTAACATGGGAACCATAAAAAAAGAAATGGAAGGTTTAATACTTGCTGCTCAAGAACAAGCACTACAAACTAATGCCATGAAAGCAAAGATACAAAATCCACTGACAATCCAAACTGCCAACTTTGCAACGACAAAATTGAAACTGTTTCACACTTAATATGTGAGTGCAGCAAAATCACACAAACTGATTACAAAGCTAAATACAATTGAATTGCTAAATTAATGCACTGGTCATTAAATAATAAAACTTACCTGTATCCAAAAAGTCATGGGAACATAAGGTGGGAAAAGTTGTCGAAAATAAGAAGGTGAAGATCTTGTGGGACTTCCGAATACAGACGGATCATCATTTGGAACACAACACACCAGATATCATAGTTATCGAAAACCGTAATGTGCAATTTATTGATATTCCTGTAACAGGAGACGCCAGAGTCAAAAAAAAAGAACTGGAAAAAAATCATGAATTATCGCGACCTGGCCATCGAAACTACGTGATTATGGATGAAACATGTAACAGTGATACCCATTGTCATTGGAGCACTTGGCACTATGTCCAAGAATTTTACAAAATACACCAAGAAATTGCAGCTTCCTGCAATAACACCAGCAGAACATCATACATCTTAAGAAGGTACTTGGTTGATACCTAGGATACTGGCAGCAACCCATATCAACCATTAGCACCAGTCAATGTTATTTGTGATGCATTTTTGAATATTCAGTTGACTGAGTTTCATGATTAATGAATAAAGTATAATAATAATACAGTGGAACCCCTGACTGAGAGTCAAAGTTCTAGTAATAGAAAAAGCTATGTTCAAGTGACTTTTTTTAAACATTAGTTTCTTATGGAATTCTGTCAAGAGTTCCATACAAAATCCCATGTTAGTTACATACAGAATACTCTTGAGTTCCACAGGGCATCCTTCGAAAAACCATGTCCTCCTCCTGGATATTGTGAATCAGTACTATTTTCAAGCTTAACACTTTTTTCAGAGTAAGAGTCCTTAATATTTTACAGTTAGAAATATATTTCTGAGTAAAGGATAATGCTGATAAATAGAAAAACACGAAGTGATTTTTGTACTTATCTTTAAAATATTATGTATTAAGTAGTCGTTCTATTAAACTTTTAATCCACTAGTAGTCAGTTCTCTGGAAAGATTAAAAGTTACTTAAAACATTAAATTCTTCCGATTGTAAAAAAAGAAAAGAAAAGATATTATATATCTAAAATGTAAAGGAAATAAAGAAATAGTATAGCATAGGTAGCTAACCTGAGAAAAATTCTTATATATTTGGGAAGAAACAGAATGAATATATCACCAAGTAATTACATCTAGGACCATGCTACATTTCATTTTTCTCATTTTGCTTCATATATAAAATTATCAAGATAATGTAAACTTATTGATTACAATTTCTAAAGAATCAGCCATTGTACTTTAGTGGACATAGGAGTTTTCTGCCTATTTAAGAATCACAGTACTATATAATGTTTGTTTTCCTTTGGTACTTTGCATAGATATTGAGAAAGGATTCCTTCAGTATGTGATGGGCCGTACAGAACTTCGACTGCAGAAGAAGCTTCTAGGAAGAACAATGACAGATTGTAAGTATGCCAAAATGCTCTGGCTATCCAGGATTCTCTCCTGCTGCTCAGAGAATAGCCAAATCAATATGATGCCCAAGCAATTAATATTTTGAACATCTGAATTATACAAAAATCAGAGGAAAGGACACTAGTATAATAGCCAGAACTCAATGATTGATTTAATGCAGGAGTGCAGTGCACAGTTGTGTGAACCACCAAGAGCCTTGGTCGTAGCTTCCACAAACCCATCCAATATTTTTTCAATACATTTTTTATTGTTTTTCAAAATAGATCAAATAGTAAAATAAAATAGTTCTTTGCTCTGGGCATAGCCGGTTGGGTTACACTATCATTCTTCTTTCTTCTTTCTTTATAAGCATATCAATCATTCTTTCCTTCATTACATTCACATCTCCTTTAAATTATTTCCCTTCTCTATTCATCCTCCCCACCATTACATATTTCATTCCGTTTTAAAATAATAACCATTAAATCAAAAATCACAAAAACAATTAAAAGAAAGAAAATAAGAGGAAAAAAAGAAAATAATTATGGCAGTTTAAATCCTTTCTTTAACAAAATTACTCCAAATGTTCAGTTTGGTTTCAGTTCATATTATGTTATTAAAATCACTAATATGTTGGTATAGAATAAATAAATTAAAATATTAAAATCTTATGTGCTTAGCTACCCTATAATTCATTTTCCCGAGCTGTTCCTCCCCCCATTCATAAAAACAATATCTTTATATTTTATACTGCCATATAAAGTTAAAACAAAACAAATTCTATCCTTCTTCACATCTTTTTTTCTTTGCAAGGTCTGTCTGTCTCGGTGTTCCCGTCTGCTTCTGCAAGTCTCTTGCTTTCCCCTTGATTTTATCCACTTTCCTCTCCTCCAGCAAGTGTTTTAAATGTTTCCGTTTTCCTTTCTCAGGTGGTTGGTTCAGTTTTCGGGTTGCACCGTACCGCTCATCTGGTATTTGCTTTTGTTCCTTTCCATCTTTGCTTGCCTGCCTTAAAAAGTATGTTCGAATATCAGATTTCTGTTTAGTGGGTTCCGAGCCATTTCCTTCTTCTCCTCCTGCACTATCTCCTGGTCTCCGCCCACGTTCTTCTGCTCCGGTTCCAACTCACCCTGCCTTTTAGATTGTATTGTCGTTCTCATCATTTGGAAAAGTTCACATCCCATTTCTTTTATTTCTTCTAATTTGTTTAAAATTGTCACATAACGATCTTTTGGGGCTTCTTCTTCTCCTCCAGTTGCGTTCGACATATCGCAAGTAAATAAAATATTCAGAGTTAAATGCCTTCCCAATATATTCCCAGCTTCTTGCAACCAGTCCACGCAACCTTTTCCAAGCCTTTAGAAGCAGAACAGTTCGAGAAAGACAAACTCCCAAAGTTAGAATCAGTCAAACCTGTGCACTTTCAGTTCGCCACTAGCTAAATCTCACAGTCCTTTTTTCCATTTCACGTTTTGGGGTTTAAATCAATTAAAATACCTTGTCTCGCCCAATCAACACGCTTCACTTGGATATCCTCTCTGTCCTCCAGTTCAATCTTGTTCCCAGAATAATTCCAGTTTAGCGGCCACCATTTTGGTGCTGTCTTGCCGACCATCGGCTGCAGAGTACTCTGGTACTCTTTCAAACTTCTGGGCAGGGAGTGGGTAATGCCCCCTCGCTTCACCTCTCCTACAGAGAAACTTAGGTCCTTCTAGGGACCTTCAGGCTGGTAGATTGGGAGCGGACTTGCGAACCTTGTAAATTCTGCTGCCCCATCACCAGAAGACAAACCAGAAGTCAAACCCATCCAATATTTTTGTCATGCATTTAATAAGACAGAAAAGGGAAAGTATTAAAAACACATACAGTCATCATAGTAACTGCCCTGAGTTCAGTGGTGGGTTTCGAATAATCCCACCACTGGTTTTGTGGGTGTGGCTTTGTTGGGGAGGGTCATGTGATTGAGTGGGCATAGCCAATTCAATGTCACTCACGGCAAGGTGGGGCGGCACCTTGCTGTGAGTGAATTCATCTAGTTGGCCACGTCCACTCAGTCACTGCCGTTTTTTTGCCACAAAAAACCTCCCAAAGCAGCGAGGTTCACCCCACTGGTTTTCTCCCAGACTGGAAAGGTTTGGGGAGAAAGGTGTCCCCTTGTCCCCAAACCTTTCTAGTCCAGGTGAAAACCTCCCAAAGCAGCAGCTTTGGGACTTTTTGGACAGAGTGGAATGGAAAGGTTTGGACTGGAGAGGAGGAGCCTTCTCTCCAGTCCAAAGCTTTGCATTCCACTCTGTGCAAATACCTCCCCAAGTGGTGAAGTTTGCCCTGTGGCAAACTTGTCTTTTTTTATTCAGTTCTATCGCCTTCCTTAATGATGTATATTCTGAGTCTATGTTGATGAAACAAAATACAATTTCAAAACTATTTTTACAGTTAAGAGATTATCTACTCAGGTAAATGTTAACTTAAGGTAATTACTTTTGCAGGCTTAATTAATGAGGTCACCAAAAAGAGATTGGACAGCCACGAGGAAAATCAATTACTACAAAGGTCTCGTCTGTATCAAACACCTAACATTCAGTCATCAAAGTTTTTCAGGAATGCTGCTGTGTTTAAAAAGCCCTCTGAGTTCAGACCTTCGATGAGACAATAAAGAGCATGTCTACATACTAATGCACAAAGATTCAGGTAATTGGGGTGGGGATAGTCCTACCAAGGAGATATACTTCTTGGCCATCATCCCAGTGAAAATTTCAGTTTAGACCTTGGCTACTTTAAGACTTGTGGACTTCAGCTCCCAGAATTCCTCAGTCAGCCATGCTGAGGGATGGGGAATTCTGGTAGTTGAAGGTCACAAGTCTTAAAGTAGCCAAGGTTGGACACCCAGGTTTATGTGTAGTCCTGAAAGGCTCACTTGAAGCTCTATTGTTTCTTTTAAAATCTCCCATATCTGTGCACATGATCAAGGGGTTAAAGATGCTCTCTGTCACCATCCAAGTCTACTGGGGTCAATGAGCTCCTTTCGAGCACTGCTGGCTAGCCAAAAGCTAAATAGGCAGAAAACTCCTATGTCCACCAAGAAGGGCTGCATCATTCAAACAGTTCCTACCTCTATTTTAAAAAAAACCTTGAAGTCGCCATTTTATTATATGAAAAGGCCACCCTATCTGCAAATTAGTCCACTGTGGATGGGTGTTGTTAGATTAGCTATTCCATTCTTTTTACCAAGAAATGATAGAAACCATGTTGTCTATTTGGTAAAACATAGCACTATAATTCCTGATTTACCTAATTAACACCATAACTAATGCCTTTCTCTTCGAGGAAGATAGATAAGCCATACAGAAATGTGAAAAATGAAGTGTCTTTGGACCGTTAAGACAAAAGTACCACCTTCCATATTTAGCAAAATAAGACAAGCTGAAAGATTATATGGATATTCTGGTTAATATGTTCATTTGTTTTGCGTGGCCGCCCATCTCATTTTGGGCAGTTAGCAGTTAAACAGAGAGTAAACACAGAATAGAGACACACGTACAATTCTCCAAATCAGTGTTTCCCAACCTTGGCAACTTTATGACAGGTGGACTTCAACTTCCAGAATCCCCCAGCCAGCTATGCTCTAAGGTAGAGTTGTCAAACTTGTGGTATCACATGGTTACGTGACATTGTGACTTTTTTTCTCTTTGCTAAAATGGCTAGGTGTGGCCAGCATATGATGCATCCGGCCCGCAGGCTGTGACTTTAACCCCCTGCTCTAAGCAAAACAAGATATTGGATCCTCTGACTTACTCTTGCATTGAATTCTGGATTTATTTTTTCTGCTTATTATGTTGTAAATTATATGCTTGATCGTAGTCAGGGATGTAATAAAGGACTACTAATGCTCTCTGGAAATCAACTGGACCCGCTCTATGGAAACCGCTCAATCAATACAGGGATATCCCTTTGAAATGAAAAGCCATCCATTTCAGGCAAAACACAGTCTTCGACTTGCAACAGTTCATTTAGAGACCATTTCAAGTTACAATGGCAGGATTTATGACCGTTTTTCTCACTTATGACCATTGCAGCATCCCCATGACCACGTGATCAAAATTCAGATGTGTGACAACTGGTCCATATTATGAGGGTTGCAGTGTCCTGGGGTCATGTGATCAACTTTTGAGATCTCCTGACAAGCATAATCAATGGGGAAGCCAGATTCACTTCACTGTTACCAACTTAACAATTGCAGTGATCTCTTAACAACTGTGGCGAGAAAGGGCGTAACTTGGGGCAAAATTCATTTAACAATTATCTTGCTTAGCAACAAAAATTGGGGTTCAACCTTAAGTTGAGGACTACCCGTAATACAACTAAAATAATGCACTGGAGACAGAACAGAAAGTGTTTTGTGCCGCCAATGAATTGGGCTGGGGGAAATACACATTGTTTACATGGTCCTTATTAAGAACAGGGTGCCATTTTTGCAAATGCTTTTTAATACGCAGAATGAATTGGATCCAGACCCTTTTTTTCTGCTGGAAGATAGAACTGAGAATTTATAAATTAGGACAGCCAGATCTGAAGTGTAAAAATCCAGATAATCTTCAAATGGCAGCAAAGATTTAAGAATTCTGTATACAGTATAACTTTGTGGGACTTTTTTCACCCAACCCATCAATCCATCAGAATAGAGCTGGAATGGACCTTGGAGGTCTTCTAGTAAAGTCCAACCCCTACTCAAGCAGGAGACCCTATACCATTTCAGATAGGTGGCTGTCCAATCTTTTCTTAAAAACTTCCAGTGATGAAGCACCTACAATTTCTGATTTGAGACCCTGATTTGCTGCCCTAATTTTAGTCGACTTCCCTTTTATACTGCTACCACTAACTGTTTTCCTTATCCTGAACCAGAGAACGTCCCAACCCTCCATACATGCTAACAATAGTGGCCTCCCAGAAAGAAGCCCTGGGAGAAAACTATTGTTCAGAAGTTTGGATCCAATCAATGCAGTTGTTTGTAACTCATAAAAGGTAAAATACTGATTAACTTTGATGAGAAAGAAGTATCTTGTATGGGCACATTTCAGCTTGTTCTGGTACTCTTTCAAACAAAAGGGTATGTTCATGTGTGCAATTTCTTACCCTGAAACTTGACAAAGGAAAGATTGGTAAAACACTACTGGTAGTCATCAACTTATCATTGGTTGTTAAAGACCATTCAAAGTTATGATGACTTCAAAAGAAGCTACCAGTACTTACAAGTAAATCATCTGTGAAATTCTGATTGCTGCCACTCTGGTCATGTGATCACATTTTGGTTGTTTGGCAACTGACTGACTCACATTTAAAACCAGTTGCAGCGATCTGGGATCACATGACCCACATGACCACAAATTGTGATACCCTTTTTGCCAGTTTTCAGAGCAGGAAATGCCCATCCAGGAGAATGGATTTGCTTCATAGACATGTGATTCACTTAAGGACCACAATGACTCGTTTTGCGATTATCATTAACATGTTTGTAAAATCAAGCCCCATCTCAACTTATTGACTGCAGAGACCTATGACCAAAATTCTGATCTATATCATGGTCATAGGTCAAAGATTACTTGTATATTTTATATGTTTCACATTAATTAAGTTGCTACATCCAATTGTATTTGCTATGGAGGATAATATATGATTGATTTTTACAACAAAAATTTGGGGTGGGGGGTGTCAAGGATTAACAGAAGTAACAAAGTTGAGATATTTAGCAAACATCCAAGGTGTTTCAGGGGCGGAATAAGAATGAATGCATTTTATTCATTTTTAACCATGACTGGATTGTGCCTTTAATGAAATTCTAATTCTGTATTAATAATTTCTCAGAGTTTCTGCAAGTGTTGCCACTAGATGTCAGTAAAATTATTAGAAGCAAACTATACTTCTGGGTTCTTATGCATGCAATGTATTTTCTGATTGGCTGAAGTTGTGGCATTCATTAACTGTATTAGATATGCTTACTCAGAAAGACCAAGAAGACTCACAGAAGTCCCATGAATTTATGGGAATATAGCCTCAATATGTTTTAGTACTGGTCATTTGATATCATTATCTGAAATATATTTTGAGCAGTGTATGTTCCCTTCAAAATTAAAAACAATCTGATTGCATTCCTCCCTCCCCCCAAAATGTTACATTTTCATTGGTGAGAGTAACTGAAAATTAATGGATAACATTCATGAAAGATGGTAAGAGTGGTACGGTGGCCTCGAGGTGGAGCTCTTGTGTCACAATCAGGAGGCTGTGAGTTCGATCCTAGGTAGAGGCAGGTATTTCTCTTTCTGGGCACACTGTGACTATATCTGCTGAAAAAACTCCGCATTGGTGACAGGAAGGCCTTCTGGCCAGTAAACACTCAGCTCCATTCAGCTGCCCCCAATTTTACAAGGGACTATGTGGTCGTTAAAAGAGGATGATGAATCATGAAAGGTGGTAAAATATGCAACTCTTTTATTTCGTTTTGAGTGGATTTTCAGAATACCAGCAGCTCTGATTGTAATCATGAACCTGGCTGGCACTAAGTACCATTGTCAACTAATATGACCAAAGGCCATATCAGCTAGATAACAGGAATGTACTCTAAAACACCAGAACAGCATAAAGCTGGGGATTACTCCTTATATATTATATCAAGAGAATAGTATGTAGGTAAAATAAGATAACAGCTATAGTTCTATGTAGCATGTAGTAGTAACAGCTTAGTGCTGAACTGCATGCATATACAGGAACTTCTTAAGTATAGCTTTTAATAAATCCATTTTCAAGTTCTTGAGATGAAAACATGAGAATTTACCTAAACATCTAGAGCATGGGTATTAAACTCATGGCGTCATGTTACCATCAAGTGAAGTTTTGCAACTTTTTCCCCTTCACGGAGCTAGGGTGGGCTGCAAGTAACATATCCAGCCCACAGGCCAACAGTTTGACACCCCTGACCTAGAGTGCTGCTAACAGTGAATACAGATAATACTGAATGTGATGGAACAACGAAGCTTGCTTACCCATGGTTAAATTATCCATAGGGTATTAAACAAGTTTATACAATGCATTGCTATACCATACATTAGCCAACCACATTTTAGCCAAGTATGTTGGGTGAATTTTTCCAGAAGTCAAATCAGACTTCCATTCCCCTCCCCACAGTTTCCTTGGCAAAGTTCTTGCTTAGGGTACATTAAGTTACAATTTCCCAGATAGAAGATTGGCAGATGAGGCAGGAATTAGCCAGCAATCCATCTCTAAATCATATGAAGACATTTTTTCTCACTCATCCCAAAAAAATCACATTTCTTCCATGCTGGGCTACAAAAATATGAAGAACTATTGGACTATGATCCATTATCCCTAACTCATTCATGAACAGACTGGAGTCAGATATTTCATTAATATGTGAAGCCAGCCATTGTGCCTTTATATAATGGACTACAAAATGAGAACCCAGCCAGTTGTATTTATACAATAATTCATAGTTAAGAAAACTGTAGTTTAATGTAAAAGATAAAGCCATCCTTTGTGCCATAGTCAATGAACTACAATTAAAACAATCAAGGCAGAGGGGAATAGTGTGTATTAATCTAGCTATGCACACTCTGTCATATGCGCATGGTACATTAGGATAGTGATTCTTAATGTTTTCTTCACCATGGACCCCTTTAGATACCTTTTGTGGCCACGAACCAGAGCCACAGATCACCAAGACGTAACTCAAGATTTAAATCATAACATGTCTTCAAGATTCTGTGCACTATCCCTAATGACATCATGGCCTCCCCAGAGGTCCACAGACCGCAGGTTGAGAACCACTGAACAAGGATATCCAGTACTTTTTAAAACTAAAAACAAGGCAGAGTTGCAAGGTCGAATAACACCCTACATCTGCCTCTGATCCTTAAATATATGTATGCTAGAGATGTTAGAGCTATGCCTAACCATGTAAGGAGCCTTAATTTGTGCCAGTTAGTTTTCATGAAGCACTCTAGCCTAATTATACTAACTAGTTAGTGCAACTCGCCTTCTCTCTAATGCAGGGGTCACAAACCCTGGTCCATGGATCGGCAGCAGACCAAGGCATGTCAGAAACTAGGCTGCGCAAACAAGCAAAGGCCCATCCGCAGGATGCAGGCAGCATGCCAAACCACGCCCCCTCTAGTCCGTTGAAAAACCTCTCTCCACAGAATCAGTTTCTGGTGCCCAAAAGGTTGGAGGCCGCTGCTCTGGCTTTGAGGATATTCCTGTTAGCAGGCCAGCACTTCAAGAAGAAACATAAGTACTTGAAAGAACATGGCTGCACTCCAGGATATTAGTTTAATTGTTAACTACTTACAAACAGTTCCACCTTGTTCAATCTCGTATGCCAACTGGGGCTACTCTCTGAGCAATTTGCTAACTGTTAATGAAGTTCATGTTATAAACCAAAGTCTGAAGGTGAATTATTAAAAAGATTAATTATTATACGTATTTGTCATATGTATCTTACCTGAGAGTTTGCTGTTTCTATGTATGTTGGGTTTCCAGGTGGAGATTTCTGCTACACTACTACTAGCATACTATATACAAGCCATATTTAAACAAACCACTGTTTAACATGATGTAGGAATTCAGCCAGTTGGATTTTTACTCAGAAAGATTTATAATATTTGCTATATTTACAAATGTGTACGATGAATATATTGGAAGCACAGATTTCCTGCCTTTGAAATATTGTAAAATATCTTTTACAGCCTCTTCTCTACTAGAAAGTTGGATACCACCAGCCTCTTGCAACTAAATATAGCCAGAACCTCTCCACATTCTTTCCATTTCAGCCTTCAAATTTTTGTTTTTGCCGACTCTGCGGGCCCACCCTTCTTGTCTAAATGGGAAATTTTTTCCTCTACCTTAGGATGAAGGCTGAGGACAAACTAGCTTGTATAGTCAAATCAGAACCACCCATCCAAGTGAGAGAACAGCAAGGGGAAAATTTCATTCAGCCC
>JANHGC010010488.1:218621-229454 GCA_027560395.1 Boaedon fuliginosus | reverse complement strand
AGAGTCCTTCGGGAATTGGGCGGTATAAAAATGTAATAAATAAATAAATAAATAAATAAATTGTCATCTAGAAATATGTCCAGTTATGGAATGGAACTTTTGAGAAATCCATCCTCACCTGACCTGAAGGTTTTTGTTCCTTCATGGTGTTACAAAAGATCAATTCACAAAATAACCATGAAGAAAAAAATCATGTCCAGGCGTCCAAGTGGTGTATTTAATTAATTTAATTTATTGCATTTATACCCCACCATTTTTCCCCCAATAGAGGGAATGCAAGGCAGCTAACAACAATCTAAAACAATAAAATTACAATATTAGATAAAATTATAAAAAGATCAATAAAACTACATATAATAAAATTAAAAGAACAAAAACATACAATAACAAACATACTATACTTTCATACGGGGGAGTCAATTAGTTCCAGGCCCGCCTGCAGAGCCAGGTCTTAACAGCCCAGCTGTCAACAACAGCTAACAGGCTAGGGATGGTCCAGATCTCCGCAGGGAGTTGGCTCCATAGTGCAGCCACAGAGAAGGCTTTCCATTGTGGACCCGCCAACCAGCACTGCTTAGCTGACGGGACCCAGAGGAGGCTAATCCTGTGTGATCTCACAGGGCGCTGGGAGGCATAAAGTAAAAGCAGGTGGTCTCAAAGGTAGCCCGGTCCTAAGCCATAGAAAGATTTAAAAAACATCACTAGCACCTTGAATTACACCCAGAGGCCTATTGGAAGCCAGTGCAGCTTGCGGAGGAGTGGTTGAAGAAAATCCTTTCACGCTAAGAATTATTTTATTTATTTATTTATTTATTAAATTTATACCCCGCCTCCCTTCCCCGATCAAGGGGAATTTGATTGTGTGGGTAAATAAAATCACCCTCATTATATAAATCTCATTTACGTATCTGCTTGAGAACATGGTACAGGCAGTCAGATTTAAATCCTAAAGTTCATCAATGCTCCCATTCAAAATACTAAGGATATTTCTGCATAAGGACTTTTGAGATAATTCAGAAGCAGCTCCAGCACTTTGTGATCCAATACAAACTGTGTTTGAGTATTGAGCTGCTTTATTTTTCATTCAGTTGTGGTGTGTTTTAAACCACAGTAATCTTTGCCTTGAAACATTATGGCTCTGGGCAGTTTGTGGGCAGTTCGCAGTCCTCTTCCTCATTCACAGGAACTACAGTGTCTCTTGACTCACAGTTCAAAAATGTGTTTCAAGAGGAAAAGGTGGTTGGATGACTTCTCAGCCTTCCCTCATCAGAACAGTGGGATTTATTTATTGCACATGATCTGCCAAATGTACACAAAATGAAGAGCACATTTCTGTGCATGAGTGCATGTTTTGTGTGTGTCTGTACATACACACATAAAAACTTATGCAAGCATTTTGGTTTTATTGTGCCTGGAACAGGGGTGAGGGAATACATCTTTATGGTATCAGGACCCATGCCAGATAAGGGCAGTGATTACATTTTATGTGCTCCTTATGAATGTTCTTACTGAGATCAGCACTAGTGAAGATGATCACAGCTGTTGAGGGACTGTTAGACATAGAGATTGTATGTTTGATCATACAGAGGTATTGTCACGGATAAATCCATGCCATTAGGCTCTACCCCCGGCCTAGCTACTAGGTGGCAATGTATACTGTGTATTCTATTGCAATGTGTGTATTGTAACTGTAGATGGCAATGTGGTGCTATCCCTATATATACTTGAACCCAAGCCATATGTGCTCGTTTTACTTCCTGGTAGGAATCCTTTTGGACCTATCTTGCATTGACTCTTGACCTATTTGAGGTTGTAGTCTCCTTGGAGGCTAGTTCCCACTCCCATTCTCCTTTTCCTGTATCCTGCAACAAAGAGTAAAGATTATTATTATTAAATACTCATGGCTAGCAGTTTGTTCAGTGATCTAATCTACAAACAACCTCGACAGGTATTTGTCAATGTGAAGGAGGCTGGGATCTTAGAATCAGCTACATAACACAGGGTTTTCAATGTAAAAGGTTTAATACAGGAAATAGGGAAGGATGTCTCAGAAAAGACTACATAGATAGGTATCAGGAAAGAAGAACTGAGTTGGGAGCAGCATGCATACCCCTTATATATGCGGGGGACCACATCTCCCCCTACAGGTGCTACAGGTGCAGCAGTGTCAAATGCTGCCACCGAGAGGTGTAGCTGGGGGTACAGCAGGAACGTAATTTTACATGACAGTATTATACATATTAATATGTCAGTATCCACTTTATGTGATCAATTTACTATTTCAAATACATATCTTTGTACCTGACCAATATAACATCTATATTAAAACTCTGTACGACTACTTAGGGACCATGTTTTCTACAATTATTCAGAATTATTTCCATAGAAATATTTTGTGTAGTATCATATTTGTGGTATATTCTTCCCTCAGTTTAAGACCAGGTGACAAAATATAGAAGGAATGCCACTCATACGTTAGTAACACTATCGCCCTACCTTCATCCAATCCCAAGTGGAGTGGGTATTGTGATATTATTATTTGTGAATTGCTGCTATTGAAAAGTATAAAATGCATTTGAGATCAGGTGAACTAACTAAGTGCCACAACCAGTCTCCTTCTTTATTACTATTTCTTAAGAACAAAGAACCAGCTGGTATAATAGAAGTCTAGAAAGAATAAGATGAAGTAATAAGAACTTTTAAAAATATCAGAAACAAGAAGTTGGATCTTTGACCTATATGCAGAGATACAAAATACTTATATTACATTTTTAGAAACTGACATTATGATCCTATATATTTATTCTCAAAAGTAAGTCCCATGGAGTGATATCCAGCTAACAGATGCAACACTGAGTTCTTTGATATTTTTTATGAGGTGTATCATCTGTTTTCATAAAGAAAAGAAAAATGAAAAAGTCTCTTAGGGAAAAAAAACCTGCCATTTTTCATCTTACCTAAGATTGGCGAATTCATGTGTTTTCCAATCATGTCATTTTTTTCATTGTCCTTCATTCCTATTATCTTCCACATCAAACCCAAACCGCGCATTTAAATGCATACATAAATGAAATTTCTCACAAAATATATCTTTTAAAATTAATATTGATTGACATGATTTCATTTAAAGTACACTTTGAAAATTAATTGCTCTGTATTAGATGAGATATGTTCATCAAACATTCAGGAAGCAGGAAAGAAGGTTCTCAATTCTGACCCGCGCTTCAGAATTAGAGAAATAAATCATTTACATTTAAGATCCAACCATGTACAGGTTTGTTCGCTCAGTCTTACCAGAGATTATTTATCAGCCGGAGGCTGGGAGAACAACTTCTAGACCAGACTGTACATATCCGGATAGACTTGAGTGCCAGTGCCTATTAATTTCATAAACACCGTAGTTCTCCTCGTATTAGAAATACAGATTCCTGTGCTCTGTCCATACACAGAGAATTCTAAAACAGCAAGAGAAGAGTTCTAGCCTGAAGGTTTGTTGGTGTTTTGATTTCTTTCTTCTGATACCTAGTTTCATAAGTGCCAGGAATATTTCCAGGAGGAATCGCCTACTTTATCATTCTTCCACCTGCTTGAAAACAAAACAAAAAACGGTTTACCTCCTCGTCTGCTGCTTCTTTGAAGCAGGCCTTGGGGGCAAAAAGCATTAGGAAAAACTCAAGTGTTATAAGAAAAGTTATAGCATAAATTGTCTCGTTGGTTGAGGATTTTTCTTCAAAATTAAGTCAGGCAGTCAGGGAGTCTACAATGATAGCTTGGGAGAGTGGGAAATAAAGTCTAGTTTACATCTGATATTGAGTGTCAAATTGCACCATTGTAGTAACTATCTGTCCATCTTATTCATATTCTTTTTTTATTAAAAAAAAAATACAAATATAGCAAACCTAAGTGAAATACTGACATTTATCTCCAGGTATTTTGGGAGTACTGAATTGGAATACCAAAATGAGAGAGCTTGGTAGCTGGCTCATTTCATGTTTTGTTCCAACAGACATAAATAGGCCTAGCTAGGCCTAGGTCCAGCTAGCTTAGTGCATTTTTCTGTTGAGCATAGCCAGCAACAAAGCCCTAGATTGTAAATCTACATGGGTTGCAGAGAATATTCAAGGCACCCATAGAGAAAAGCAGGCATTTGTCTCTGAAGGGAAGAAAGGTGAATATGTTAGTATTGATCTGGTGAGAAGAACCTGTTGCAGACTGCTCTGTCCTTGGAAAGTGTAATAATAGTAGGTGATGAGGCCTCACTTATCAGTTCCAGTTGGAAATGTATTACTTATTTAATTATATAAATTATTGGCCACCCAAATCCAATGTTTTTGAAAATCGGGGTGGGGGGTTGGGAACAACGACATAAAAATATTAAGTCAAATGGGCAACCCAGACTAAAATGGTCTAATAAAGAAAACAAAAAAAACAAACAAGGGCTTTGGGCAAAAAAAACAACCCCAGACATATGTGAGGTTTTCCTCACCTCACAATCAGGTGGTCGTGAGTTCAATCCTAGGTAGAGGCAGATATTTCCAAGCTCTGTTTTCACTGGCAGAGTGCTTGGGCCACCACAGACACCCCCAACACAAGTGACATCAAGCTGGCCACACCCAACCTGGCCACACCCCAAGGTCAAACACAATTGTTGTGGCCCTCATTGAAATCGAGTTTGATACCCCTGCTCTAAAGGGTTTAGGTTAACTAAACTTGTTTTTAAAGAAATTTGTATTGATTAAAAGAAGAGAAAATAAACAAACAATACAAAAACAAAAACAATATAAGACATAAGTGTAAAATTTTATTTTGAGAGATACATACTTAAGTTATCTGCCTATTACATTCTACTATCACTAATACAAATATAATTTCTCTATATATATTTACATCATCCATTCTTCCCTTTTTTGTTGATTTCTATTCTCCGTATTTCTCTTTAAGCCAATTATAAAACTTTTCCCATTTAGTAATATTTATCATCCTCTTTTCCTTTAATTTTAAGGTAAGCTTATCCATTTCTGCACATCTAAGAATTTTATTTATTCTTTGAGATTCTGTTGGAATGTCTTTTGTTTTCCATACTTGCGCATATGTGATTCTAGCTGCTGTTAAAATATGTAACATTTAGGTATGCCACCTCCTTGCTTAATTCTTTTGGTAGGATTCCTAATAAGAATATCTCTGGTTTCAGCTCGATAGATTGCTATTTAACAGTTTGTACCAATTTTCTAAATCAATCTTATATCCAAAAAAATTTTCCCATGTTGTCATAAACTTTTATTTTGAAACCCTAGGGCTGCAGCAGACAACAACCCATTAATTCATTATGTAATTTTCGCAGCATGACAGATAAAATGTCAGAGAATTTAGGTTTAACATAAGAGCTCGGTGGCGCAGTGGTTAAATGCAGCACTGTAGCCTATCTCTGCTGACTTGTTCAGCAGGTTATTAGATCAAATCTTGCCAGGCTCAAGGTTGACTCAGCCTTCCATCCTTCTAAAGGTCAGTAGAATGAGGACCCAGATTGTTAAGGGGAAATATGCTGACTCTGTAACTGCTTGGGGAGTGTTGTAAAGCTCTGATAAGTAGTACTTAGGGGTTCTCTTGGATCTGCAGCTGCAATTGGACCATCACTTGGTAGCTATGCCCAAGGGGGCCTATGCACAGGTTCACCTGGTGAATCAGTTGCACCCCTTCCTGGACCTGGAAGTCACTCATGCCCTTGTCACCTCTTGATTAGATTACTGTAATGTGCTCTACATGGGGCTGCCCTTGAGGAGCACTTGGAAGTTTCAATTGGTCCAGAATGCAGCCCCGCAAGTGATAAAGGGTGTACCTCGGTGCAACCACATAACACCTGTCCTCCGCAAGGTGCACTGGCTCCCAATGGTCTCCTGGGTGCAATTTTAGGTGCTAGTGACATCTTTTAAAGCCCTTCATGGCTTAGGAATGGGCTACCTTTGAGACTGCCTTCTACCACCTTATGCCTCGCAGTGCTCAGTGAGATCCCACAGAGTCAGCCTCTTACAGATCCCGTCACCTGAGCAGTGCTGGCTGGCAGGTCCCCAATCTAAGGCCTTCTCTGTGGCAGGGCCAGCCCTCTGGAACCAACTCCCTGTGGAGATTAGAACTACTCCCAATTTGTTGGCCTTCCTCAGGGCCACCAAGACTTGGCTCTGTATGCAGGCCTGGAATTGATGTCCCTTCCTTCTCTCCGTCCCCTCCCCTATCCCCTTCCCCCTTTTCTTGGACAATTTTAATTGTAGTATGCATGGGTAATTTAGTAATTTTAATATATTATATTGTACATAATGTATTTTATATTGCTGTAAGCCGCCTTGAGTTCCCCTTGCCCGGGGAAGGGGGGCGGGGTATAAATCAAAATAAATATATAAATGAATAAATAAATAATTAAATATATTCTGTTGTGTATATTAAGCCAGTCTTCTAATGTCATTTCCATCTTATTTCGAGGGATCCAACCTCTGAATTTCAAAACCAGGATATTATTTTTCTTTTCCACCACCGATTCCAAAGATTCCATTTTTAATAACTCTTTTTTCCCCCTCAATCATATTTTGTTTGCTGTGCTCCATCTCCTGTGTGTTGCGCTAATCCAACTATTTGTTCCTCTCTTCCACCATGACATTACCACTTCACAATTTGTCAGTGGTAATTAACCAATTTGAAGCATTATCTCCCATACCTTCCATTGTTTTATCAAACAAATCCAACACTTTTAAACATATGGAGGACATTTTAGAAAGATTGGAAAGCATCCTATCAAATATTGCCTCACTTTTCACCATCATTTTCTCACAATCCTTTCCACCAGCCCAGCAAATATTCCCTTTTTCAGAAATATCAAGCATTAACTTCATGGTTTTTTTCTCCAAAAAAACAATTCGCCATTACAGTCCAAACTCCAGAATCACTTTAATGTTGGTCTCATTTTTGGGGTTTATTCTCAATAAAGAATTTCTTCTTGCCGTTCTACAGCCTCTGTTTGCTCTTCGTTTGTTTCCTCCTGCGCAATCTTGTTTCTGGCTGGTACCAGGCTTCATAGCAGTCCGCTGCTTGACACTGTCTTCGGCAGGAGATTTTCTGGACCAGTAGAAGAGATGCAGCTCTCCTCAACCTGCCAGAGGTTCCCCTCTAATTCTCCCCGCTTCCAAGGGGGTGAAGGCTCCATTTGAAGCCCTCAAATGGGCAAGCCTGGACTAGAGGCAGCAGCTGTTGCGGTCCCTACATCCAGTATCACCGGAAGCTCAGCCAGAATGATATAGATAAGATTGAGATATATAGAGAATTGCAACTTAGAATAATTATAAAATTAGGAAGATAAGAGATTGTTGTTGGAACAGATAAAGGAGAGTGAAAATTTTTAAATGGAATTTATAAAAGCAAAATTATTAATGTCAATTTATTTTCTGAAATGAGTTATATTAAGATATCTCAAGAAGAAATTAAAGTTTAAACAGTGATAGACATTAGGGAATAAATAATTATTAATGAGAATGGAACATGAATGTAATTAATTTGTGTTAACATAAATATTTTGATTTTGATTGCAAAATATTATAAGAAGTGGGGATGTGAATAATGATGCATCAGACTGATCAAAGTGATGCCTGGAAACAACTTTGTTCATGCAATGAGACAATGTGTAAAAAAGAAAAATAATAAAAATGTTATGAACAACAAAAAGAAGAACAGCATTTTCCCTTGAAATACAAGTGCCCCTCCTCTCTGTGTCTCTCTCTTTCTCTGTCTCCCTCCCTCCCTCCCTCTGACATGCACCCAAGTCTACTAAAATAAATCTGTAAAAGCATGTAAGGTGCAGTTTAGAAAAATGTTCTTGATGAAAGCTTTTGTCCAGTAAATCTTAGGATATTGTATGCTGATTTTTTTCTACTATAGCAATAAAAATACAGTTCATACAGATATGGATGGTATTGCACATTTTTATAAAATGATATGATGGCAATTGGGGATATAAATCAAGCTTTATTGCAAAAAAGGCTTTATTGTACAGATATACCAAATACAATTTGAAGTATTGCATACTTAAGACAATGTTTTCTTATTTTTAAAAGATAGGATCTTATTGTATAAGATGTGTGTGTGTGGTAACCAGCAGAAATCCATATGAAATACTTGTTCATCTTCATCTTTTACTCAAAGTGCATGACTGATTCATAAATGGCTGCTTGTTATCTGTCACGTGTGCCTGTAAAGTGCAGATAGCTGAAAGCAACCTCTAAAACAGCCCCCCAAGCTTGGAAGATACAGCTTTTTTAGTATTTCAAAGATAAGATTTTTTTAAAGATTTTCACAACCCCAATGTTCAACAACTTACAATATGGCATGTTGTTTATAATATCTTTTAATACATCATATTTTGAATATTTTAATTTTAAACTATAAAGAATTAAAAGAAAACCACAGAAAAAAGTAAACTTTCACCTAGCAATGGATAAAAGGTTTATTGGTATAATTTGTGATCTCTCCCACTACTTCATTGAATTATTTTTAGAAAGTGGAAAAGTAGCATTACTTCTCATTTTAAGGATATGATGATCTTGTAATCTTTTTTGGAAAGGCAATTTATCTGCTAATGAAAATGATGTAATATATTTCTTTTGGCACAGATTTCATGCCAATTTACAACCATGTAGAATATTATTTATTTTTTAAATTGAACACTTTTATGTTAATTATTATTTAATAATGTGAGATATGCTTTGGAAGATTGTAATTATTATTATTATTATTATTACTTTATTGTTTTTTATTTCTTGTATTTTTTCTCTGTCACGTTTTGTGTGTTTTTGTAAAACCTTGTTGTAAATAATTTTTTAATCGTGATTCTTACCTTTGCTTCACATTATATGCTAATATGTTTTGTAAATCAATATAAATGATAGCAAAGATTTATTTGAGAAATTAATGGATCTGTTGGAAAACACAACAAACTGTAGCCAAGTTTTATTAGAATCCACTTAGAAACCTAATCTTTGAATTTTATTTAAAGATTTTAATACACATTCCATAGAATCTTACACTATGCAATCTCACAAACCCTTTGAAGTTAAGAACAGAGTTGGTTGGTATCTTCATTGTGAATTCAGTGATCACATCACTTCTTGGGAAGGTATGGCAAACTAAAAATAGCTATCAAAAGGGAAGCTGATGGCCGTGAAGACAAACTGAAGATTTTAAGTATCGGTATATGGAAAAATATTAAATAAAATATTAAAAATATTATTAACAGTGAAAATACTAAAGGGTATTTTGAAAAATGAATTACAAATTAGTAGCTGCAATGTCAACAATGTCAGAAAGAGTATCTGCTTCTATGGATAGACTATGTCCAAAAGGTGTTACTGAAGAAATGATAGATGTAGAACAAATTTTATCTGACAAACTAGAGACAGTATCAAAAGTAGATTAACAACTGTCAGGTCAAGAGAGTGACTTAGAAAAGGATGTTTTATTGGACTTAGAAACTGGGTGATGATTTAAAATTTAAAAGGAAAATATAAATAATAAACTAATAGACTCAACTGGACTATTATTTTCTATTGGATTTATAAAAGAGGCTTGTAAAGGCTTGAAGATAGGACAAAGAAGAAATGAAGAGAAATCAAATTCTATATAATATAAGAGAAATCAAATTCTGATATAATATTTCAGAATGAGTGTTTATGATTGTGCATTGATGATTTTAAGCCTCATTTTTAATTATTTGCAGGTATATGCCGAAATCAAAATGTTCATTTTAGGTTTCCTTAAGAAATAGAAAAATAAGTTGCTGATTTTAGGAAATGATCTGCTTATATTAATATGGATCATAATAACAAAACCATCTTCTTGTAAAATATTTTTGAAGGTTTTTCTTTTTTAAGTGTGGTGAAATACACATTTAACTGAGTATGTAATATTTTAGGAATGGTGAACACTCTCTAAGATCTTAAAAGCTCATATTTTCTTTTCCTAAGCATAACCATATCAGAAAATTTGGGGAAACCTACAACTTCCTAACTTCTTGATTAACAGTAACTATTTTCAGGACTCCACATGCCAAAACAATTAATATTATTGTGAAGCAGGTGTGGCAGATTCCAGAAAGTATGATATTACTTTGCTGTTCTATATATTCCTGGATATTGAAGAGTGTCATAAAACAGAAGCCAATAAAATTATCAAAATCCTAAGAGTTATTATTAATTTTAAAAAATTGTTACCTCATTTTCATTTCTATTATCATCATCATACCAGCACTACAATGACTAGAACTTCTGCAATAATGCTTAGGATAACAAAAAGGTGGGACTTATGCAGTAAAGGCTAATTCCATCAATTCCTCCTGGAGATATGAGTTACTTTAATATGCACCATTATTCTTCTAGTCCAGAAGATTCTGGCTAATTCAAGTTTAATACATTTATCTACCATCATTTTTCTCCCATAATTCTACCTGCCTCAACTCACATTGCCTCAACCAAGTTCTGAGCAAGATAGGTTTTTCTGCTAGGTTTCTTGTGGAGCACCTATGTATTAAATATTAATTAATTAGATGTATAATTAAATCTGCCTGATCTTTATGCATTTCATCACAGTCGATGGCTTCCAGAGAAGCTGCAAATGGGGAGATACTTTATTATTATTATTATTGCTACTCTTTTTGGTGTACAATAACTCCAGTTATGCTACAAATTTAATGAACACAAATCACTGTTAAATTGCAGTTTATTTATTTTATTTATTTATTTATTAGATTTATACCCCGCCTCTCTTCACCCCTTCCAGGGGAACTCGAGGCGGCAAACA
>JANHGC010010488.1:192352-204562 GCA_027560395.1 Boaedon fuliginosus | reverse complement strand
GTAGGTCTTGATTGATGAATGTTTGTATGGATGGATTGTGTTTTTTAGATTTTTATATTGTGAAATGTTTATTTTAACTGTTGTTAGCTGCCTTGAGTTCCCCTGATTGGGGAAATGAGGCAGGGTATAAATCCAATCAATCAATCAATCAATAAATAAATAAATAAACTAACCACAGAGGAGGAACATCATGTATGTATAACCTAAAAGAATTAGAAGAGAACTACTAAGAATTTAATGGCTTATAGATAAAAGTTAAAATAATGCAAAATATATCAAGAAGAAAAAGAAGAAAGCCAAGCAAGAAATAAACCATCAAAGGGGCTCGACACCCATCCTATCTGAGGGACTTAAAGAACAGCTGAGTCTTAAATAGTTTGTAAAAAATCAGAAGGGTGGGAACACTACAAAACTCCAGGGGGGATATAATTCCAAAGGGCGTGGGCCAAGAAGGTATGCTCCTTAAGTTCTGCAAGAGGATTGTGCCTAAGGGATGGGATCCAAAGCATGCTCACTCTAGCTGACCTGATCAGATGGGTAGAAACTTATGGCGAGAGGCAGGCCTTCAAGTAACCAGCCACTCTAACATACAGAGCCTTATAGATGATAACCAGCAGTATGAATTACACTCAGAAGCCAGTGGAAAACCAATATAGCTTACAAAGCAACAGAGACACATTAACATACCATAACACACCCATCACTGCTTGTGCTACTGCATTATTTATTTTTTTTATTTTTTTATTTTTTATTCATTCATTCATTTAATTTATTATTTTATTTTATTCTATTTATTTTAATTAATTCATTAATTAATTAATTACATTTTTATGCTGCCCAAATCCCAAAAGACTCTGGGCGGCTTACAACAGAGATAGTAATAGCGCTCAGATTTTATATACTGCTTATCAGAGCTTGACAACACTCCTCAAGCAGTTACAGAGTCAGCATATCGCACCCAAACAATCTGGGTCCTCATTCTACCGACCTTTAGAAGGATGGAAGGCTGAGTCAACCTTGAGCCTGGTGAGATTCGATCTGACAACCTGCTGAACAAGTCAGCAGAGATAGGCTGCATTTAACCACTGCTCCACCGAGGCATTCTGAATCAGCCATAGATTCCAAGTAGTCCTCAAAGGCAGCCCCATATAGAGTAATCCAATCAAGAGGTGACCAAGGCATAAGTGACTTTCTGAACACCTCTGAAGCCAGGTAAGAGTGCAAGCGGTATAAAAGATATACCTCCACAAAGGCCTCTTGCTCAGAAATGCCACTTGTTCTTTGAGTAGGAGCTGTGAGCCCAAGAGACCAGCAAATAGTTTTATATGGTTAATGACAACCGCATTAAAGGCTAGGTGGAATCAGAGGGTACAAATAAAACCTTTCCATCTTGTTAGGGCTGAGCCTGAAATCTTTACCATCCATGCCTGCAGAGCTTCCAGTCACTGGGTCAGGATATCAACAGCATCACTGTGAGTTCAATCCTAGGTAGAGATCCTGCTTGGGCAGGGAGTTGGACTCAATGACCTACAAGGTCCCTTCCAACTCTGTTAATCTGTTAATCTGATCAGCCTAGAATCAAGATATATAATTGAGTATCATCAGTCTATTGAGGATACCTGATTCCAAATTGACAGATAATCTTACCCAATGATTTATATAGAATGAAACAAAAAAAGGGGAAAGTTGAGCCCTGACAGCCCTCACATAAGAGATTGGGAGGATGACCTCTTATCTCCTACCAACAGCTAGTGAAATCAACCACAGAAAGACAAGAACCGCTGTGAGACAGTGCCTTCTATTTCTAATCTCCAAAATTGGCCCAATAGGATCCATAGTTGATTGCATCTAAAACTGCCGAGCTATCAAGGAGCATTCCAGGTCATTTACAGGTATGATCAATGCTATCTCCATACTGATCTCTGGTCTCAAACCCAACTGAAATGAGTCTAGAACAGGGATGTCAAACTTGTGCATCATGGCAGCATCACAAGATGTGTCGTGACATTTCCCCCCTTTGCTAAAATGGGCGTGGGCACGGGCACGGGCATGGGCATGGCCAGCCCATCCAGCCTGCGGACTGCAAGTTTGACACCCCTGGTCTAGAATATCTGCTTCCTTCAGGTTATTCTGTAGCAGTAATTTTCAATGAAATTAAATCTACAACTATATACCACAGTTCATAGAAACATAGTAAACTGTAAACAAATATAGAATTCTTCTGCTCAGATGCCCAGAAGACTCTAAGCCAGATATCCCATTCCAACATTTCCTATGGTCTTCTGTTTTTCACGCCAGTCGTATTCCAAGCCATACTGTTGGATCTCCAACTCCATGTTTATTTTCCAGGGAAATCTTTTTTGTGAAACTTTGCTGGTATCTGCTATCTAATGAGGAGGGACACATCATTTTGGTTACTAATCTGCAGTCAGAGGATGAGTTTGCTATTGAAAAAAAAAAAATCTAAAACAGATGGATGAAATAGATTTAATTTACCGATAGTAAGAAGGGTTACCTGCATTACAATAAGGCACTATAGCATATATTTTATAGTGCTTCATTAAATCTTACCCGAGGTGTGTTCAAACCACTCGGGGTGAGTATTAATGGACCAATAAAAAAAACCCTGGGGCATCTTAGGGCGAAAATGCTATGGCTATGTAAGTTTAAATTAATTTTTAAAATAGATGTTAAAAACAATTTCCCCTCATATTTAATACATCTACTACTACTGAAAATTCAGAATAAAATATGAAGAAAAATAAGAAAAGAACATGCAGAATCTGTAGTATCTTTTAATATATGACTTCCCCTTCTGATTGAAACTACAAACCCGTACGCTAGTCTTCCCACTTTGCCAAGATTTGATGCACGATTTCTGGGTCTCTTTTAAGGATTCTATTTGCATAGGGCTGTGGTGGCAAACCTTTTCAGGTCCGCATGCTGAAAGTGCACATGTGCATGTGAACGCACAGGTCCAACCTCACTGCACATGTGTGTGCAATCCCCATGCACGCACATGCAATCCCCGCACACATGTACACAAACACATGTAGCCGCCTCGAGTTCCCCTTGACCGGGGAAGAGAGGTGGGGTATAAATCTAATAAAATAAAATAAATAAATAAACCCCCTGCGCATGCACACATGCTTTCCGCTCCACGCACAATCTTCCGAAAAACAGCTGATCTGGACTTCCCTGCCAATCAGCTGTGCTTCGGAAGAGGGAAGAAAAGCAAGCAATAGAGCTGGGGCAGGCGGGAGGGCTTTTTTTGAAGCCGTGAATCGCGGGAGGGGTGTGTGCATGGGGTGACAGCTCGAGTGCCGGGAGGAATGGCTCTGTGTGCCACTTCCAGAACGCATGCCATAGGTTCCCCACCATGGGCATAGGGCTTATGTTAATTACAAGTGGTTGTAGATATGGTTGGCACATGCCTGATGGCTGGATAGCAGACTGGGCTAATTGTGATCTCAAAGGTCCTTCTGGAACTCCATGAGTACCAAACAAGGGTAGACCCAAAATATACTCTGATTGCTCAACCACTAAATCATAAACACAACACAAAGTCAACAAGGGGAAGGGGGAAGATAATTTTTTTATACCATAGTGAGAATTACTGGAGCTTAAATTTCCAGGGATGCACCACCACCAACATATCCCTTGCCCATGCCTCCACATTACTTATGTAGCCATTTTATGAAAACGTGCCTGATATGTGCTCAAATTTTCAAATTACTATTATCATTATGATTTAGATTTAGAGGCTGCCCAACTCCAGAATGACTCTGGCAGGCTTACTCTTAAAAAAAAGAAAGAAAGAAAGAAAGAAAAAGAAAAACCTGTAGGTCTGCCAGGAACAGGAACCAAAAATGACACAGTGGGCCTGCTCGAAGTAGTTTTTTTATTGCTCTTTATTTCCCCTAGAGACAGCAATCTTGCCAGACTAAAGCACACACTGTATATCTATCAGATAAATCCTGTGTAGGTTTCTGGACTTCTTTTTTGCATACCAATGACTCAAGGCCGATTTGTCTTTTAATTCCTTTAGAAAAGCCCCTCTCTCCTGCAAGCCAGCATAAAATTCCACATCATCTGGCCAACCACATGCCATATACTGTAGCAAACTGCCAACTAGGACTTCATCAGCACCCTATACCAAGGCCTGTGAGATCAGCCAAATGTTTAGAAACTTCCAGAACAGGATGGGAGCTACATGGATCTCTTCCAAAGGGCAAGTGCCCCAACAGACAAAGCCCAGTAGCCTAGAAAGATTGAGCATAGGCTCTGGTGTCTATATAATATTGAAAACATAATTGGCTTTCTCAAAATGGCTATTATTGGGGTTTGCCTACTGATAAAATGTTTGCTGGTCTTTCAAAATTCTGTGCTCCACTATAAGCTGATCTTGAATCTTTTTCTGGATGGAGCCCTTCCACAAAAAGAAACCTGGATTGCATCTACCAACAGGCCTGCTTTGAATGCTTTTTCAAATTTCTCACATAAAGTCCATCCTGTTTTCAGAGCGGAATGAAATATGCCTGTAGTTTTGCTCGCTTCCTTCTCACCTTCTGTATCCTATAAAAACATCCCACTGAGAGCAGTATTTCTAGGATAAGCACTTGGATTTATTTCATCCTATAAAAGCACAATTCATTAAACACTCTGATAAAAGTGGTCTATTTTAAACTAAGACAACTTTATCACAGTCATTTTAATTATTTAGCAACTCTTTCTTAAAGAAGTGCTTAACACTTTTCTCTGACAAATGTTCTTTCCAGTTGATTCAACAAGTATTTGAAGAAGGGGAAGAGGATACTCCATAAAATGTCTCTAGCAAATGATCAGCTGATTGGGCTGGTTATTTGATTTAACCTTTTTAATTGTAGGTTGGGGAAATCAAATAAAAGCAAATTAATGCACATTCTGTTCTTACGGCCATTTTATTAATATTGCTGACTTTATGACTGAGACACTCAACCCCATTGTCTTTTAAAATATTATTCCAACATTTTCGCTCTAATTTGGAAGACTAAGCAAGCAGTAGATGGGGAGGATTTGATTATGTTCACATTTTGATAGATTTCACAAATTTACCATTTGTTCACATTTCGATATACTCAAATTCATACTTTCCAAATCTGGGTCAAATTCACATATCCCAGATGAATTACTGATTCAAAATACAGTTTTGTTGCAATAATTCTAAGAACATGGCAATATATTCTGTGACTAAAAAAACCCCAACTTATACATGGGGAAAACTTACCAAAAAAAGAACACATGTAACCTATATGTATACCTGGTCTATTTCCATTTCTATCTTCTGTCGTGCCAAATGAGTTTTTTCCCTAAATAACAACTCAGTATGATTAAGTTTTCCTTCTAAACAATATTGTTCTCTTCTCAGAATGATGTATAAACAGAGCTAACTAGAAGCAAAGCCCATTTATGTACGTTGTTTATTCATACCTTTTCTGTGCCATTGAGGAGTGATATCCGTCCTTTGAAAAAGAACAAATTTATTGTAAAGATAGTCCTGGCTACTTATGTGGCATAAATATACACCTTGTGAAATGTACAGAACACATGGGTGTGAGTTTATACAGTAAGGTTTTTATACAAGAACTGAAGAGAAGAGAATGGCTTCTGGCCTAATAGGGAAAGCATGGTTGTACCCTCCTACCTTCAACCAAAGCAATTTTGCAAAAAGTTTTGCAAAAGAAACTGGGACAGTGGCCATAGCATTGCAAAGACTTTTTCCCCCCTAGCATTTTCCCACAAATGCAGGGTCTACTTTGTTCAGATAAATTGAGTGTTGATCCATTGGTTCCGACAAAAATTGACTGGTTGAACCTGACATTGTGGACTGAGAGAAAGTGACTGGCCAAAAGTCACCCATCCAGCTTTCATGCCTAAGGCAGGTCTAGAACTCACCATTTCCTGATTTCTAGCCCGGTGCCTTAACCACTAGCCCAAACTGGCTCTCATTGTCACAAGGAGAATATGGAGCCTAAACAAGTGAATGCTTTATCGTTCAGCGCACAGAGAAGGCAGACAATTGGGCCTTTAAAAACAAAGTTTCCAACAATTTTGTGTGTTTATCAGTAGCCAAAATAATGGGAGGGGGGGACAAAATCAAAACAGCCATTAGATTTTATTGATGATAACGAGACATGCTTCTGTTTGTAATCCTTAGCCTCCCCTTGCATAATGCTAATGTTTATTATTATTCTTTTTAGCTTTAGGCTGCTGAAAGCCTCATATATCTTAGCCCTTATATCATCATTTTAAAAAGATTAATCTCTAGACAATGGTCTCTGAATACCATTAATCTTGGTCTTGGACTTGTTTGTTGTCCTTGGTAATCATGAGATTACCAAGAAAACAAAAAGTCTGCCTGACAGAATAGGAGATGGGGATTAAGGGATACCCCAGTGATGAATGACTTAGATACTTGACGCTTTAGGATGCCCTGGTAAAGTGTGCAGAAAGGGGCATAACTAAATAACAGCAATTCAATGAAGGTTAGAAATTGGGGTAGGAAGAAACACAAAAGCAACCCTTAGTAAGATTGTTCCACAGCATGAAGAAGATACAGTTGTGGCACATACATGGCAAACTCATATGGTAATATATGGAGAATAAGCATGCGTCCTTTTATCTGTCTGGATTTGGGGGATCCTGCGTGCAATAAGATTCTTATACATGGTTTTATAACTCCACTGCTTGATGTCGTGGTGTGTGTTCATGTGCTGCTAAATGATCATTGGCGCCCCGAACATCAAGCCATCAAGATCTCACCACCTTTCCAATCGACTAAGCTAGCAGATGGTGGACCCACAGCTGCTGGGGAACTTTCCCTCTTGTTCTTTGCCCTCTTTGCCCCAGAAGTTGTGACACAACTGAACATCATGATTTCAATTTCTCTGACTCTTTTCTGTTTTCAGGTTCAGCTGATAGAAAAAGAAGACATTGGTAAAGATGAAAGCACTCTATACATTTTAGCTAATTGGACAATACAGGTAATCCTCGACTTATAACCCCAATTGAGCCCAAAATTTCTGTTGTTAAGTGAGACATTTGTTAAGTGACTTTTGCTCCATTTTACAACTTTTATTGCCACAGTTGTTAAGTGAATCACTGCAGTTGATAAGTTAACAGCCTACTTGTTAAGTGAATCTATCTTTCCCATTGGCTTTGCTTGCCAGAAGATCGCAAAAGTTGATCGCATGACCCTGGGACACTGCAATGGTCATAAACATGAATCAGTTGCCAAGCACCTGAATTTTGATCACATGACCATGGGACGGTGCAACAGTCGTAAGCATGAAAAGCGGTCATAAATCACATTTTTCAGTGCCGTTGTAACTTTGAACGATCATTAAAGGAATTGTGGTTTATTGTTTTCTTTCACCTGTATCTTAAGAATTTCTAGAAAGTTTTTATTATGATTATTCCAGAATAGGATTTTCCAAAATATAGGCACTCTAGAGATGTCTTGGGCAACAACTCCTAGAATTCCCAGCCATTAGAGCTTCGTTGGCGCGGTGGTTAGAGTGCTGTACTGCAGGCCACTTCTGCTGACTATCGGCTGCCTGCAATTTGGCAGTTCAGATCCCACCAGGCTCAAGGTTGACCCAGCCTTCCATTCTTCCAAGGTCAGTAAAATGAGGACCCAGATTGTTGGGGGGGCAATAGGCTGACTCTGTAAAACCGCTCAGAGGGGGCTGTAAAGTACTGTAAAGCAGTATATAAGTCTAAGTGCTATTGCTATTATAATCATGCTGGGGAAGGTTGTTCTATATCAGATATTGTCCTTTTGGTTGAAATTTCAAAGCATAATTTCTGAAGAAAAATATTTTCAGAAAAAAATTCTCAAGTTTTTATTGAAGTAAATATTATATTCCATTGTTCACGGGCATTGTTATGTATCCTGGGTAACACATTCATCTTTCATTAAAAATTCAGATGCAGGAATCTATATGAACTGAAACACAATGCTTTATTTCATACACACACACACACACACACACACACACAGGGAAGGAGAAAGAGAGAGAGGGAGAGAGGGAGAAAGAGAATTGCCTTCATCTAAATTCTAAAACATGATGAAATGAAGAGGGCTAACTTCCCAGTTAAAATGCTATTTTGTACCACTGTTGGGAAAAATCTGCACTGCATATTTTACCACACATGTTATTCAGTGGATCTTGGAGCAGACCTTATAACCAACAGGGGGTAGCCATTTTAAATTCCTCTATTTCAGATAGAGAATTTTAAATTTCATATTTCAGATCTTAACATGCGATTGCTTGCTGAGTTTGTAGCAGGATTCCACACGAACTCCAGGTCACTCCAGTTCTATCTCATTGGCATTAGCTGTGGCTTCAAGAAGTGGCCAAGACCTCATAGAGAGCCACTATGTAAGTGTGATTCAAATTATGATCACAGCAGCCACGTGAAAACATTAAAACCAGCCATTGTGAGGTAAATGTAATATGTGCACTCTTGAAACTTGGTGTCTTCCAGATATTTTTTATTTCAATTTACATCATCAAGTTCATCCAAAATAGCCGAAAGGAAAGATCTGTGGTCTTTCTGAAGAAATTTCATATGTAAGCAGGCTACTTTTAAGAACCAGTTTACCACTTACTCCTATTTTAGATGAACAGGGCAGTACTATACTAAAAGATATTTATAACAACTTAATGTTTATATAAGGGGGGGCTTAATTTGAACTGAACTTAGTTCATAAACTACATGCTCAGATCAGAAATCTAGTTGCAGATCCAAAGCTGAGCCCAGAAATACAAAAAGTAATAGTAAATCAGAGTGCCTTGAAGCATATATAGGGCACATTTTAAACTATAGTTCTCTGCCTAGAAATCCATTTTCTCTTCTATAAATAAATGGGTGGGCTGTTCATACTGAGCTCAGCCTTCTTTCTCCCCTATTGACAGGTAGCTACAGCTGTTGTTCTTATAAAAATCTATTATGGGATTAACAACAACACAACACTGATATTTTAAATAGTCAGGCTATCAGCTATCAGCTGCAGCCATCAACTCAAAAGGAATTAGATGGTATGACTCCTCCTCACAACAATTTGATTTTCCGTGCCAATGCACAAACCCTCGCTGAGGTTTTGGTTTTTAATTATCATTTTAGTCACAGTTAAAACAGTTTGAAATGATGTAAGCAATGACTTCAAAAAGAAATAATACTGACATTAAATTTTATTTAAATTTCTACAGCACTGATTTGTATATAGGCTCCCACTCTAAGTTCCCACGAAGCTGTAAAACGTTTAAAATACTGTCTGTGCAAATGTAAAATTTATGAATTCACACATCTCGGGTTGATTTATGTGAAATAATAATGCACTATTTAATGCTTAAACATGGCTAGGAGCAATGCTAGGCTATCAAGATGTACAATGGAATAATAGATTTATAAGACGGATAACCTTCCTGCCTAGAGAAGCTTGTTTAAAGGTGTTGTACAGATATATTAAACTATATGTAATTTTATACTAACTTAATGCTGTAGGCCTATACTGGAAGCAGTAAAAGATTACTGCCACAGCATTTGCAATAATAAAATGAGCCACACATTCAACATAATAGCGTCTGAGTAACAGAAAGGAAAAGGGAAAAATAGGCAAAAGAAGTTATTTATGATTGCAAACTTTCTGCTGTTGTCTAACCTGGTCAAGGCTTCTGACAAAATCACATCAAACTCTTCGTTACCAATCTGACTGAATTTAACTAATCTTGTTTCTCAGTTATTCCTTGCAAGGCCGAAAGCTGTTTTATTTTCTCCCTCTCGCCATCATCTAGGCTTTCAACTAGAATAAATGGAGTCAAGGTTCTCTAGCATCCGAAAGCTATCAGAAACCAACTTCAACCGAGCAAGAATCAAAAGTCAGCATTAATAACTGATTGGTTAATGCTGTTCCACTCCCGATGAAAAAAATCAGCTAAAATAATTCAGTGTTGGGTAAGCAGTAGTTTCAAACGAAATGAGCATCGCATGAAAGGTGCATCCTACACAACATCAATAGGTGCTTCGTTTTTTCAAGCCTTGTACAATTCCCGTTGAAGCTGCACCATCAGATGAACAATGTAATCCTGAGCGACTCCAATGAATGATAATAAAGAAGTACACCTTTTAGACATGCATGCTGACACGTTATTTGTTACCTTCTCTCTCAAACTTAGGTTGTGATTGCTGACAGAATGGGAACCGGGGTATCACTAAAATTAAGAATATCTGTGTTCATGGGCAACCCCAACGTTTGCAAAAGTAATATATTAAAGCTCACGCCCATATATACACAAGAAGTGCATTGAGGATTTCTATTATTGTATATCTCATAAACCTGCAGGGCATCACGCCAAAATTACTTCATGTGCCACATTCATTTCACACTGTATTCTCTGATAGATTGCTCACATTCAACAATCTCATGCACTTGACAAAATGTTCATCGTTTAGTATGGAGAGATTTGTAAAAAGCAATATCGCATCTCGCTTGTACTGTGGAAAAAGAGTGGGTTGGGTTTTTGGTGGTTTTTTTTTTTGCATATTCCTCTTTCATGCTTTAGCCCACATAACCTGGTTCTACAAGATTTTGGAAACAACAAAGGCAAAGGTAATGAGCAAAGGAACTTTACTCCTTTCTCATGTAGAAAATTGCTAGTAGAATAGATACTTTGGGCATCAGACCTTCAGAATGGAAAGTCAGCTGGGACTTATCAGGCCCCCAACTGAAAATCTTAGACTGGTCCTGAAGTTCTTTCTATTATTATCTTTGGCCTTCACTTGAAAGGATTTTGTTTGCTTGGCCCGGTATAATTGTATATGTGGATTTTTCTTTTTTGTAAGTCTAGGAAAGATAATTAAATCATCAACAGGCCGTGGTAGAGCAATAGTGAATTTAGTTTCTCTATCACTACTTATTTGGAGAAAATTCTGGATATAGCTTCTGGATATTCTGCATATAGCTTCTGGATATTAACTCCCAAGCTTGCAATGTCTAAAAATATGTGCATTTGATTCTGGCTGACTATGAAGATTCTCAGTCATCCAGGTCCTGGTTGTTCCGAAGGTGCTTTTTCAAGAGGCAGCTGGACTTTGTTTTTTCTTGAAGATGTTTCACTTCCCGTCCAAGAAGCATCTTCAGTTCTAACTGAATGCTGGAAAATGGAAGGATTTATAGCCCTATTCCAATCTGGTTGTTAGCATTTTGAAGGTGGGTCATTAGCTCTCTGAGAGTCCTTGAGGCCACTTTGCCTCCAGTGGGGATGCCAACCCACAGAAATCAACAGAATATATTTCAGCAAACGATTTGTATTTAGAGCTCCATTCTATTTGCCTCCCCAGTCCAGCAAAAACTGCCTGACATACCAGTGATCAATACACTGCTTTCTTGTAGGATAAACATGGTCCTAATCAAAGCCATTAGCTTCAGTATCCTATAAACCTTCTGTTTTACCAAAGTTAAGTTCTCGAGTTAATGTAGGGTATTGTGGGAGAAGGTGAAAAGAAAAAAAGTCAACTTAGAATTACAAAATTATCTCCATCAGTTTCCATCTATTTGTGCATTTGTTTCTCCAATGCCCCTTCTGCCCTAGTGCTTGAGTGAACATAATTTGCATCACAATACTACTTTGTTTCTTTGAGTCGCTGCAGTAGAAAGTCATGGTGGACAAGCCACCACTGGTATCTGATGTGAAGTGTGTCTTTGTCTCTCCTGCATCCCAGTTTATTCTGTTCAATTCGGCTGGAATCCTAATGTTCAGATATTATAAATATCTCTGATTGGTTCACCTTTATAAGTTTCACATTCTTGTCCAGCTTTCACTTATCTTGTCCAGCTTCACACATATAAACAAAGCAGAGTGTGAGTGTGAGTGTGTATGTGTGTATGTTTGTATGTGCCCTATATGCTCCTCCATGCCTGCACCAATCACGGCCAAACTTGGCACACAGGTACCTTGCTCTCCTGAGACGAACACGGAGTGGGGGAGAGTTCATTAATATCTTCGGAGGTTCTTGCCCATCTCTAGGTTAGACTACTGCAACGCGCTCTACATGGGGCTGCCCTTGAAGAGCACTCGGAGACTTCAATTGGTGCAGAATGCGGCCGCGAGAGTGATCAAGGGTGTGCCTCGGTGCACCCGGATAACACCAATCCTCCGCGAGCTG